>CANXYC010148367.1:0-26724 GCA_948193065.1 Aleurites moluccanus | reverse complement strand
ATTCAAACTTTGGAGGATATGCTTCGCATGTGTGTTTTAGATTTTGGAGGACAGTGGGATTGGCATCTTCCTTTAATTGAATTTGCTTATAACAATAGTTACCATGCCAGTATTGAGATGGCACCGTATGAAGCTTTGTATGGCAGAAAGTGTAGGTCCACAGTGTGTTGGAATGAGGTAGGAGAAAGCAAGTTAGCGGGACCAGATTTGGTGCAGGTCACTTCAGAAAGGATTCCAATAATCAGAGAAAAATTGAAAACTGCTTTTAGTATGCAGAAGAGCTATGCTTATCTGAGGCGACGACATGTGGAATTTGCTATAAGAGATATGGTGTTCTTAAAGGTTTCCCCTATGAAAGGTGTGATGAGATTCGAAAAGAAAGGGAAGTTGGCACCACAATATGTTGGCCCTTTTGAAATAATTGAAAGAATTGGTGCAGTTTCTTATCGATTGGATTTGCCAGAGAATTTTTCTCATGTTCACCCAGTCTTCCATATCTCTATGCTAAGAAAGTACATTTCTGATTCTTCTCATATGCTCCCCACACCAGAAATTGAGATTGATGAGAATTTGTCTTATGAGGAGCAACCTGTGGCTATAATTGATACACAAGTTAGAAGCTTCGTTCTAAGGAGATATAAATGGTTAAAGTACTCTGGAGGAATCATGCAATTGAAGAATGTACTTGGGAGATGGAGCAAGAAATGAGAGAGCAGTATCCTCACCTTTTCACAAGTGATTAAGGTAAGTTTTTAATTCGAGGACGAATTTTCTTTAAGGGGGGGAGAATGTAATATCTGTGAAAAAAAAAAAGGGCAGGTAGCTGGGATTTGAACCTAGTCCTAGTGGAAGGAAGGCTAAGCCTTCCAACCACCAGGCTAGTCCCATGTCTCACTTTAAATAAGGAAGAGAAATATATATATATATATATATTAAGCTGTAAAAAAAAAATAATAGAGCACAGGGATCTGATTGGTTTAAAATAACCAATCAGACCCGTGCTTCTGCAAGGAGCAAGAAATTTCACAGAAACGGCAGAAGAAAAGAGAGAGAGGAGAGAGAAATGGAAATTCCTCCGATCTACCGTCGTCCGGTTGCCGTTTAGCGTCACCACCTGCACCAGGAGGGAGCCCAGCCCCGGACGACTCCACCGGTATAGGTCCGGTCACGAATCATCGCCGGAGCCGGCCACACTCGCCGTCATTGGGAGGCGTGCCACGGAACCTTTTGACGTAGTTTTCGATCGATTCTGACTTCTTTTTCTGGAAATTCCACCACCAGTGCACTCGTCTCAGTCCAAGCTTTCATTTGGCACCTAATTTGCCTTGATCGGAAATCGGAGCTCGAACCGAAAAAATTTCAGTCCGGGTCTTTTTCTGAATTTTTAGGCAAAGTGAGTTTTTATTAACTCTAAAAATTAAGTTTGATATTATGAAATATTTTAGAGACCATATTATAAATTAAATATGAATTTAGGATACCGATTTAATTATTGTGGTGGAAGAAATAATTTTGAAACTGTCTTTTATTAAGTAAATAATTAAGATAATTATGAGAAAATTATTTATCGGTATGGATAATTATTTTATTGGCGATTATTGTGAGTTTGATTGAGAATTGATAAGAAGGACGTGATAATAAATTGTGGAAAGGCCCCGATTGGGTAATAATTGCTTGAATTAGAATAATTTCTGAGATGATATAAATTTATTATTTTTCAGGGAGCTATGTAATATTTTAGTGAGATTCTGCCGAATTTTTGGCAGAATCTTTAAGTTAAATGTTTATTTAATTAATTAAAAAATCTTTTAGTTGATAATTAATATATTCTGTTGATGATTTTTCTTAGATAATCCGAGTACTTCTGCAGCGGGTCCTAGCGGAATCAGGGACTGAGTACTTCATTGTGTACTGTGAGTTGATATAATTTAAGTTAATAGTGCATTTGAGCATGTCATAAATATTAAATGTATGTCATTTTATACATATTTAATTATCATTTTCTGTATTAGATATTTTGATGCACATATATGATTATGATGACAATTGATGTATTATGTTGAATCTGTGATTGATGTGTTGAGATGAAAATAGAATAACGTGGAATCCACCTATACTAACTTAGGTAATATGAATTCCTATGATATGATATGTTATGAAACGATTATGATGATGTTATTACAGGGATTTGCCTGGTTAGAGCTGGTTTCACCTTGGCCCCCTGGATATGGATAAGAAAGTATTAGGATGCCTAGTTCGAGTTAGACTCACCGTGGCCCCGTATTTGGATTTTAAGAAAGCCAAGGGAGGGGGGTCGGCTCCCCATTTATGTTTATGGATTATAGATGAATGGTGGATTCCACTGACTATTCTCATCATGGCTGATATATTTAGTTTGTTTTACTAATGTTGAACTGTGATATGACATTTCATATAAATAATTATTGACATGCATATTTATTTAAATTATATCAGCTCATTGAGTCGAACACTTACTCCTGTTCATTATTTTTCAGGGTTATTTTCTCACTTCTCCCTTCAGGATCAACTCTGCTTCTTTCTTCGCAGAGTACAGACTTTTTAAGGTTATTATGTAATTTTATTTCTTTTAGTACTTCCATAATTACCGGTATGTTAATTAATTGAAATAATTAATATGTCAGTTGTGGGTAAATAAATCCCCACTTTTGTTATATCTATGTGGATTGTAATATTTTAGGATGATGTTATTGGAGGATATACCTCTATTTAATATTATGTTATGTCATTTGTGAAATATAGTATTTTTTGATATTCAGGTAAGGCTAGCTACGGGTTCCGGTGGCATATCGTCTTCCCGTTCCCTAGCGCCAGTCATGATTTCAGGATGGGGTCGTGACAGTGACAGTAAACGTTTAAAAGTTTCAAATCAAATTCCTTTACAAGAGGAGAGTTGTAAAAACTCTAGTGATGTGTCAGATCAAAAACACAAGGCTAGTAGAGAAGCCAATGAATCTTCACAAATTCCAAACCAAACTCGTGAAGAGGATAAAACTAATAAAAGCTTTAAGGATGAAAATCCTGATTGTGATGAATTAAATTGGGATATTATTTTTGGAACAGCTGAATTCAAAAAACAGGTAATCCAATAATCTCCTAAGGAAATCACAGTGAAAGAATCTACAGACATTCATGAAGAATTCATGGAGATCATGAGGGTAGATAACCATGGGGCTTCAAACATCTGCAAGGTTGAAAATGTCTGGTACTTCATAAAGTATGATTATGGTCTTTCAAAAGACGGATCTATGTTGTGTTATGGATTGTATGGAGGATTAGCCAAAAGAAATTTTCAGCAACTACAACACTTTGTAGATGAAGTTGTTTCATATATTTCATATTTATAAAAGCAACTTGAAATTCACAAAAAGGATGAAGAAGATTTCCTTCAGTTAGTAATGGAAAAGGATAAACTTCTTGATGAAATGAGTTCATACATTCCGAAAGAAGTAGCCTATACCAGAATGATTAAAAAGGTAGACTCGATAGATCATTCTCTCAAAGAATATTCTATGTTACATCCATACATCCATTGGCAAGGATATGGAGGTCTAAATCTGAGAATTCCCTCAAAAAGGCGAAAGATAGTCTCTGCTACATAGATGCAGGGCTGACAGAAATTATCGAGATCAATAGAAATGATAATGATCTATGTAAATCACTTCTAATTGTTATGCAGGAATCCTTAAAATTCTTGAGTACAGACTTAAGAATAATTACCAGTTATATTTTCAGCACAATTATGGATTCTAGTGAAGATGGAACTGTTCCTTATCCTTATCAAATTTGGGATCTTCGTCTTGTTATGGCTAAGGAATTTATTGACTTACAGAAGGTTAATAATCAGAATTTAAATTTTTATTTTAACATGTATAAAGAAAATAAGATTATTACCCAAGCTGTGAGAATTGAAAATTTCCAAGCTAGCCTGAAGAAGGCAATCTATGCAAATAATTATGTCATTCTCAAAGATGGTAAAGTAGTTGTTACTATTTTGTCCTAATATACTCCCATTACAAGAGAATTGTCCATGATTAAAGGACGAGAAGAAGCACAAAAATTATTTCTGAGACTAGTGGATTTAGATCTAATTATGGATTTCCAACCTGAAACCATGAAGGTCTGGAAGAAAGTTGCTCAGTTCAGAGAGCAACGTGTTGCAGAAGAGATGGCTAGGGATTATACAAAACTAAGCGAAAGCATGGAAGCCCCAGTTAGCAACTCACAGATGGAGTGACAAAAATGTCATCCATGACGTCAGTCTCATCGTGATAAAAGAGGAATTACTTTTCAGAAATAGCTGCAATTATTAAAGCACTGTCGGCCAAAGTAGCTTTAAAATTTGTGGTCACGATGAAAAGAACTTATCTCTAGATAAGGACTCCTTAGCTGTAAAATTAAAGTAGTCCTTGTCTTTATTTAATTATTGTATTGAATACAGCTGGAGAACAGTACCAGAGACACCAGCTGTCCATTTATTTTTGTAGTTTTCTAAAGTTGGCATACTATTCCAGCTACCTATCTTAATTATTATACTATGTTAATTATTTTATTTTTGAGCTAGCAAATAGTAATACAGACACCAGTTTTATTTGTAAAAAGTCTATATATACCTCATCAACTTATTAAAAGGGGGAGCGAAATAAAATACAGAGTTTTTTTAATAAAAGTCTATTTAAAGTCTTTATATGTATGATAATTTTGCTTATATATACCTTTCATCCTTCAAAACGGTTTGATATCCAAGAGTATTGCAGTAAGACCTAACCAAGAAAAGGTAGTAAGTCGTATACTCCATATCTCTCTGAAGGTATTGCTGGTGATGAGCTTGGAAGGAGCGCTAAAACTATTGCAGAAGCTTAATGGACCCTGTTTATAAAGGTATATATTTCATAAATGTTTTAAATTTATATTTAAAACATTTATGTCTTCCAACCGATCTGCTAATAAAAATTGGCTTAAAGGTCTAGCTTGAACTCAAGCTAGGAGGGAAGAGTTGAGTGTCAGTCTTAGACTACATGATCCTTTCTTTGTTTTATATGAATAAAAAATAAGAGAATTACCTATTGCTATAGAAAGGATTGAAAGACTTGAGAGGCCTAACAAAGAAGACATCGAACTTAAAAATTTTCTAAACTAAGAACTTGAATTTAATAAATTTCATTATCTAGAAAGGCTTGGTGCTTTTATACGATTGTTGGATGATCAATAATTCTTCATGTTGTTCTTATCCTGATTATCATAACCTAGATCACGGTATGGGGAATGATCCAGTGATAGGATTATTAAATTCTATAATAGATCGTTTAGACTCTCTAAATAATTTCATAAACAAATTGTTTAAAAATTTAGAAGAGTTGACTCTTAGACATAGTGAGTTTGAGGATTTTTTCCTTGAGAACAAAGGGTCTTTGGGTTTTGTTACCAGCTCTCACTATCACAATGAGTATGAGAAGCTGAAAGAAATAAGAAATAAAAGAAAAACTCTTTGAATATCTCTAGGAGTAGTTCTCTGTAATTTCGTCTCTTAACAGACTGATTAGAGAGAGAGCAGGCTCGCCTTGAATGGTATTAAAGCCAAGTTGTAAAGAAAAATAGAAAAGAGTATTTTTGGATTTCTTTGAAGAAGGAAAAAGGTTTTGGAGGGTTAAAATAGAAATAATAATAATTTTGGGTGGTTAAAGACTGCCAGTGAAGGTAAATTAAAAGTATAAGGATTTTTGTGTTACGTTTTAAAGATTAAGGACTACAATGTGCATTAGTCAATACTTCAATAACCACCAGTGAAATTAACTCCACTATGTAGCATGCTGGCATAGAACCGGATGAATAATTTCTCTTATCAGATCCATTCTCAAATAATTTTTTTTCAATTAACTGTGTATTTAGTAAGAATTTCTCATCAAAAAACTAAAGTGGATCAATTTTTACTTAATAAATAATATTATGCTTAAATAATGGGTAAATAATGTAAGTGATCACCAAACTATTGGGTTGGTACTATTTTAGTCACTAACTGACAAATCATTGTAGACTAACCTCTAACTTTTATAAATAATTTTATATGATGATCACCAGTCCCATTTTTCATCAGATCGACACATATGGTGTCTACTTCAGCCGACCACGATGACAATATACCCCACGTCATAACCACGTCAGTGATACGTGGATCACAGTTGATGAGTCAGCTGCCACATCATCCGCTAGATTTATTGAAAAGTGGAGCTCGATTTTACTGTTGATCGAAATTTTACCCGATAAATATATGCCACGTGTCATGACAAAATTTTAAAAAATTAAATAATTTATTATTTATCTTTCTCTCTCCTCTCCCTTCGATTTCTTTTGCTGAATTTTTCCCTCTATTTTTTTTCTCTTTATGTTTTGATATTTGTATCTTTCTCATCTTTGGTTTGAACAAGATCAGAAGAAAAAGAAATCAAAATAATGGCAGCGAAGCAAATGGAGGAGATACAGAGAAAACTAATCGTGTTGAATTATCCTACAGCGAATGCTCCGGCATAGTCTTTTCTCTTCGCCAGCATGGAGCGTTATGCTCTCCTCGAATGGCTTTTCTCCAAGTTAGTCTCTCTTCTTCTTCTCTCTTTATCAACACACATAACAACAATTGTCACCTTCCTCAACCTATATCTTATCTTATATTACTTGGTTAGTTTTTCTCAAAAATTTTGTAATCTTGTAGATCTGCAAAGGGATGTGATGGATCGTGATGAAGAGACTGCTCGTATTCAATGCAAATTTTCTTCCTTGCACCTTAGCGGTTCATACTTTTCTTTGTTTTACCTTTAACAAAAATAAAAATTTTCTTTTTTAGTTATATATTAGACATTTGTTTACTTGAAATCAAAACTGAGAAGAAGAAGCAAATGTAATTTTGAGTTAATGTTTTGTTAACATTGAAAATCATGTGGCAGTAATTTACACTCATTACATTTACTTTTTAATATTATGGAAATAAATTTTTATTTTCCTGGACATTTAGTTTTGATGGGGTTATATGGATGGTTGGATTTGTTACTGACTAAAAATTGTTAGTGTTGCGGTTGGTTTTTAATTTAATTAACCACAAACCATAACTTTTTCTTTTACCTTCGATGTCATTATTTTGTTTGGTAGGAGAAACATTTGAGCTCAATCTGAAGATTAGTTCTAAACCCCCAAAACAGAAGGAGAAAAAATAGAGAGCAAGGGAAATTTTCAACATAAGAAATCGATGGGAGAGGAGGGAGAAAGATAAATAATAAATTATTTTTTTTTTAATTTTCTATCATGACACGTGGCATATATTCATTGGATGAAATTTCGATCAACAGTAAAATTGGGCCTCACTTGTCAATAAATTTGGCGGATGATGTGGCAGTTGACTCATCAACTGTGATCCATGTGTTGCTAACATAGTTGTGATGTGACATGCACTGTCATCATGGTTGGCTGACGTGGAAGCCGTATGTATCGATCCAGCGAAAAATGAGACTGGTGATCATTGGATGAAACTATTTACAAAGGATTAGAGGTCAGTTTGAAATGATTTATTGGTTAGTGATCAAAATAGAACCAGCTCAATAATTTGGTGATCATTGACATCATTTACTCTTAAATAATTTACTTGTATGTTTTTAATTTTATATTGTTCTGTATCTCTTATTTCTTAAAAATTGTTTTATAATTCTATTTCATTTTCTAAGAAAATTTCAATGAAATGGAAGAAAATTTAATAAAAAGATAAAATATATCAATTTTTACAATTGATTAATAAAAATAAAATTGAGATACTCAAATATAAAATTTAAAAAAGTTGAGCTACTTATTTTATAATTATCCCCCCACAATTGCCAAGTAATAGAATAAAATCCCCAACTAAGAGATTAGGTATAAAATTGAATATGTTTAATTATATCGGAATTTAAATAATAATAATTTCATAAAATGTAAATAAAAATAATTTATTTATAATATGATAAAATATCATTAATTAATATAAATAAATAAAATTAATGACCTAAACTAATGAATTTAAAAATGAGATATATCATGAATTTAAATGAACTGAATATATATGAGTATATAATTAATTTCGTTTAATAAATGAGCTTAAAAATTAGGTTGGAGTTTGATTCATTTATAAATAAATCAAATTCGAATCAAGTTGTTATCAAATAATTGGTCCATAATGACTTAACTCATTTACATTCCTATTTTATACTTACCAATGCGTAAAGAATTGATTTGGAGAATTGTAGGGCAAGAAAAATTGAAAAGAAAATAAGTTTGACGAGGGAAGAATCCAGCTCTAAGAAATCATATGAATTCACTTTATAAGTCAAGTCAATGTTAGGATGATATATAAAACTAATAAGTGGAATTACTTTTATATTTTTATTTTATAAAATAAAAATTATTGTTACATCATTTATGAGTGTTGTTTTTTATATTGTAATTTATTTACATATGAAATTAATAATAAATAGTATTTTCATAATGAGAAAAAAAAGATTAAATAAAAAATAAATTTAGTATATCAATTTTTGTAAGCATGAGAAGTGCCTTCAATTTTAGTTAATAAAAAAAAACATGATATAAAATTCTAATTAGGATTGACAACGGTTTGGATTTGGGATGGATTTTGCAAAACTCGAACCCGATTCATTTAACAATAAAAATTTTTGTTCCGTTACTCACCCCGCTTCGAAATAAGACGGATATATCCGTTTATATATATTTTTAAATATATATATATATTTATTTATTTATGATTTTTTAAATATTCATACAATATAATTTATATTTCATATAAAAATAACTATAAATTAAAAAATATATAAATTATATATAAATAAAATATTAAAAATTAAAATATATATAATATATATAATCGAGATAAGTATTACTATTATCCGAATCCGATTCGAACCTATCACGGGTATAAAATAAAAAATTTATCTCGCTCCATTTATTAAATGGATCGAATATTATTCGTTTTATTTAGATCGAATATCCACATATCGGGTAAAATTATCGTCTCTAGTTCTAACAGTAAAAAAAAAAATGCTGCACAAACCCTCTTTCCTGCGCTTATGCCTGCAATTGTATACATTTATTGTTGATATAACATTAACATCATAATACTTATTATTATTGATAAAACATCATAATACTTATATTACAAGTATTAGTCCATAAAGGAAGGTGTCAACTCCTACCAATGGTAAAAATCCATAATATGACTCTCTCATTTCACTATCTGTATATTTAAGGGTGGCATTGGTTCGGTTTAAAAATCTAATTATCAAATTAAACTAATATTTTTTATTTGAAAATTTTTCAAATTAAATCAAATTATCATTATAGTCAAACCATCAGTTTCAATTCGCTTTGAATACTTTTAGTTTATCGATTTCAAACCAATTTTTTTTTTTATAAATTATCATTATTTTATTATAAATTTAGAAAAAAAATCCCGATAAAATATCAATAGGAGTGACATTAGTTCTGTTGATCGGTTTGAAGGTTGTTATCAAACCAAATAAATATTTTCAGTTTGAAAAATTCTCAAATTAATCCAAATTATTATTATAGTCAAATCGTCAATTTCAGTTCGATTTGAATACTTTCGATTTATTGATTTCAAATTATTTTTTTTTTTTTATAAATCATCATTATTTTATTATAAATTTAGAGAAAAATACCGATAGAATACGGTAATAAAAAAATTTTAAAAATAGTTTAATATTATATAACCCAAAACTTATATATTCCATTAATTAACACACCCAAAATTTGTATTTTTCTCAACAACTACTTTTTTTATTTATCTATAGTTAATTTTCATGAATGGTCTTTTTTTAAAATTTTAAATTAATATTAAATTAAAAAAATAAGTGGTTGTATATAAAATAAAATCAAATATATTTAATTGTAATATATATATAACTTTGATTTGGAACAAAAAAAAAAAAAAAAAAAAAAAATTCAAACTACAAACCAAAATGAATTAAACTAAATAAATTGTAAAACCATCAATTTTAGTTTAATTTAATTAATTTGATCGATTCGATTGGTTTGACTTCCACACCTATTTATCTCTCTAATATCATATAATGATTTAGCCATTTGAATGGTATTCATTTTTACAATTTTTTTTTCCAGGTTGAGAAGATCGTTTTATATTTTTACACAATAATCTCTCATGTGACATGTTTTCAGGTTGAGAAGAAATTCAACAATCATCAATCGAAAGCGTCCCAACCAGATCAAGGGAGGTAGGAATTATCCATTAACTAGAATAGAGTAAAATTATGGTTAATTATTATTTTTTTTTTATAAAATGATTAAATATACTAAATTTTTTATGATCTTTAAAAAATATAATGACTTTCTCTTAATGAGTATACCGTTATACTAATATTTATTCCATTAAATTTTATTATTAGTTAACTCTAAAATGATCAAGTAGTAAAAAACAGAAATATTTTTATTTTTTATTTTTAATTAATTACATTTTATTTTTACTTTAAAAATATTTTCATATTTTTTGATAAATTTAAAAATAAAAATATTTTTAAAAATAAAAATAGAATGTAATTAATTAAAAATAAAGTATAAGGGTATTTATGTTTTTTTATTATCATTTTTGACCATTTTAGTATTGACTAACGATAAAATTAGACGGAAAATATTAATATAACGGAATATTCATTAGGAGGAGTTAATATATTTTTGAAAGGTCAATGAGACTTAGTGTATTAAATCATTTTATAAGGAAAAATAGTAATTAACCCATAAAATTATTATTTTTTACTTTGAATTTGCTTGAAGAGAAAATATAATACTGGAATTAAATTTTTTTTTTTAATAAATGCACTTAAAATATTTGTTAATAATGATTAATTTAAATAAAATATAATTATAAAATAGTTATGTTAAAAAAATAATTAAATTATAGAAAATATGTTTAATGAGAAAAAAAGGAAATATTGATAGAATTTTTTTTTATTTTAATTATTATCATCCAAAGTGATCGGTCATGTTCCTAATTTTTATTCATTTATTTTATTTTTAAATTTATTTATTTAATATTATTTAAATTAGAAAAACTGTTAAAAAAAAGAAGATGAAAAAACTAGATGATGTTATTATTATTATATACTTTGGTAGTTGGACATGGATAAGGATAGGGTTGTCCTCTCCAAGGTAAGGAAGGCTTTTAAATTTGGTCCAGTTTTTAATTAATCAGTAAAATAAAAGAGTTGGGGGTTAAATATTTAATCAAATCAAATTAAAGATTAAATCGTGATGAAATTAAATATATAATAATAAATATTATATAAAATATATTATAATTAAAAATCAGAATAATAAAAATATATCAAAATAAAGTAAATAAATGAGAATCAATTCATATAAATAATAAGTAAACACGAAATAACAAATTTATGATGTTATTAATTTGATAGATTTAAGGATTATAAATCTATGCGGGCACGGCAATCGGCAGTATATTAAGGGGGGTTGGTGAGGTTAAGGACCTCGAATTACGTTCATCCACCGCATTTCCATCCAACCGTCAACTCTGTACGAGTGTATGTATCGTGTGCAGTTTCACACGCATCAAACGTCATTTCATTGGTAAGCGCGATCAACACTTGCCAAATTGCCTCACGTGCCACTACTTTTCTTTTTATATTACTCTGTTTTCCTTGGAAGCCAGGACAAACAGACTTAATTTAAAAACCTTGCTTCTTACTATTTAAATAATAATAGTAATAATAATAATAATAATCGATTTTTTCTACCTAAAAATAGTAGTTAAAAATTATTATTCAGAAAAATATAATTATAAATAATTATATTAAAAAAATATAAATAAATTAATATAAAAAATAAATTTAAAAAATAAAATATTAATAAAATAGTATTTCATTATAATTATATTATATGATAAGTTAAAATTTAAAATTTTTTAATTGTTTTATTAAAAAAATCCTTAGAAATAATAATAATAATAATAAAAGAGTTAATTATAAAAAAAAATCATAAACTATTCACGAAATTACAATTTTATCACATAATTAAAATTTTTAACAACTTCATAAATATATTTTAATTTTAATAAATTTAATATGAAATCAGAATATAATCAAAGCTTCGGTCCAGAAGTTAATGTGACATGATAATGTAATATTTATTATTATTATTTTTGTTATGTCAACATCTAACTAAGAAATCAAATCAAATCAATTTGAATCGGTTACTTTGATTTAATTTTTCAAATTTTAATTTGGTTCGATTAAGTTTTTTGAAATTTTAATTTTTTATTTAATTTGTTTTTTTTTTAAAAAAAAAAGAAACCTAATGACTTTTTTATTCTGTTTGATTAATTTTTTAAAATTTTAGTTTTTGTTTCAGTTCAGTTTTGGAAATTTTATTTTGGTTCAGTTCAAATTGAACATAACGATTGGTTATCCCTTTATTTCTTTTTATTATTCTTTTTTTAATTTTTTGATCATTTAATACTAAAAATATTAAAATTAGTTAAGTTCGATTTGGATATTTAATTTTTCTTTTGAATATCGAAATAATTAAATCGAACTAAACTGAAATAGAAAATAAGTTATTCATGTTGAACCGATATATATATATATATATATAATCGAATAAAAAAAATAAAAATTTCAAAAAAAAATAATCAAATCAAATTGAAGTTTAAAAAATTAAATCGAATTAATCGGTTTAATTTAATTTGATTCGATTTAATTTAATTGATTTAATTTGATTTACTAGTTAGTGTTCACGTGATAAAAAATAATAATAATAAACATCACATCAACATGTCACGTTAATTCTAATATCAAAATTTTAACCGAATTTCTATTTTGGATTAAATTTGTTAAAAGTTGAAAATATATAAAAAATTATTAAAATTTTTAATTTATGATAAAATTATAATTTTACGAACAGTTAATAATTTTTTTTTTTAATTAACCCATAATAAAAAAAGCAGAACTCAAAACTTTCCTATTTTGTGCTTTGCCTCTATATTGTCTCTCATAGCTTTATTGTCACATAAAAACTTTATTATATAAACTTTATAGCCGTCAATTTTAAATCAAACTTTATCATTTATTTTTCCGTGTTTGATAACTTAAATCTTATAAGTATGCAATTAAAATAATTATATTTTTTTCACATTTGAATGGGTGTAATTTATAAAATTTAATTTTTATATAAAAATTAAAATTAAAAATCTGTTATTTCATAAAAAAACAATTTTATTAAAATTTATTTATAGTTAAATTATACAAACAATTACCATAATTTTCTAAATTTTGAATATTATTAACTATTAATAAATAAAAATTCAACTGTTTAACGCACGAACGGATCCTCTAAAGTTTTGTGCGCGTTTTTACTTATTTTGTGAACTATTTTGTTTTCTCTTATTTTGGGCCGTAGCCTTTTAGCCCGTTAGGATTTTATATTTCTTTTAGCATATAAATATCGGTGTTTTGCCTTGTAAAAGACAGAGTTGATAAATAATTAAATAAAACCCTTTCTTCTAGTTTTTGTATTTCTTAGAAATTAACGAGATTGATGTCTATTTCCTGATATTCTTAAAATTAACAGGTTATAGAAGATTATTTTCGATATTCGTGCATGAATCAACGGATAATAATAAAATTTTATTTTCATTGATACTCTGCTATGTCAGTTGGTATAATGATGCGGGTTAGTAGATAGAGGAGTGGGTTTTACAGTTTTTGGAGAAGCAAGATAGGGCTAATGATGCGGGCTAGCAGATAGAGGAGCGGACCTTACAGTTTTTGAAAAAGTGAGGTAGGACCTTTCGCGCAAGTCACCTTTGAAAAGCTATAATTTTCAGTATAGGATGAATCACGGGGTCCATGAGTACTCTTTTCGAAACTCGTTCAGAGATTTAGACAATGCTTGGGAAACCTTGCACAACCCAATTTTGACCTCAAATTCAACTGTTTAACGCACAAACGAAGTTTCTGAAGTTTTGTGCGCGTTTTTGCTTATTTTGTGAACTGTGTAGTCTTTTAGCCCTTTAGTGTTTTATATTTCTTTTAGCATATAAATATCAGTGTTTTGCCTTGTAAAAGATAGAATTGATGAATAATTAAATAAAATTATTTCTTCCAGTTTCGGTATTTTTTAGAAATCAACTAGATTTATGCCTATTTCATGGTATTTCTAAAATCAACAGATTATAGAAGATTATTTTCGGTATTCGTGCCCAAATCAACGGATTATAATAGAATTTCATTTTCTATTGATACTCCGCTGTATCAATTGGTATAATGATGCGGGTTAACAGATAGAGGAGCGGGCCTTACAGTTTTTGGAAAAGCGAGATAGGGCCTTTCGCGCAGATCATTTTTGAAAGGCTATAACTTTCAGTGCAGGATGAATCACGGGGCCCATGGATACTTGTTTCAAAGCTCGTTCAGAGATTTAGAACAATACTTTGGGACCTAACACAACCCAGTTTTGACCCCACATTCAACTGTTTAATGCACAAACAGAGTCTCTGAAATTTTATGCGCGTTTTTACTTATTTTGTGCACCGTTTTGTTTTTACTTACTTTGGGTTGTAGCCTTTTAGCTCGTTAGGGTTTTATATTTCTTTTAACATATAAATATTGGTATTTTGCCTGTAAAAGACAAAGTTGATGGATAATTAAATAAATCCCTTTCTTCTAATTTCGGTATTTATTAGAAATTAACGAGATTGATGTCTATTTCCTATATTTCTAAAATTAATAAGTTATAGAAGATTATTTATGGTATTTATACACGAATCAACGGATTATAATAGAATTTCGTTTTTCATTGATATTCCGCTGCGTCAATTATCTTAATAAATATTTTACTAATTTTTATTATAATAAAAATTATTTTCAATGTTAAATTGCTTTATTTAATATTATCATTGTATATAAAATGATGCGACGTTTCAACTAAAAGAATATTAACGTGATGTAATAAATTTATTGTGATGTTATTATATACTTAAAATAATCTCTTAAATGATAGATATAAAATTAACTTTTTTTTCTCTCTATTTAAAAAAACAAAAAGCAGTCTCTGTTATCCATATAAGAAAGTATTTTAAACTTGTACATAAACTCAAACAACCAAATTAAATTCATCTACGATAAGAAAAGTTAATATTAGAAATGAGGGATAACTGATAATTATCAAGAATATTTATTTACCCAAAAAGAAGAGTTAATATTTGAATTTTGTCAATTTTTTATTTTGTAGTCTTAATTTTATTTTACTTTATCAATTAAGTGTTTGAATATTTTATCTAAAGATTAAATTGAATTAAATTATTCAATCAATTCACTTAATTAATTCATTTATTTATATTATTTTTTTACAAAGTAAAAGAATTTTAGAAAGTAATTTTAAGACAATAGAAAATAAAAAAAATAAAGTAAAAGAAATGAATGATATTGATATCCAGGTTAAACATGATTTGTGGATTAAAAATAATTTAATGTATTTTTTAAATTTAGAATTTATATTCATATAATTAATATTAAAATGTAAAAAATAAAAAATAGTGTGAATAATTCTTATATTTAAAATTTTTTAGTCAAATCAAATTATAAATTAACTAACATATGTATTCATAATTTAAAGTGCTTAACATATCTAATAATTTTTATTAATTCATAATTTCACGAGTGCCCTAAAGCCTTGGGAAAAACAGATAAGAAACGGAATATGAAATAAAAAAAGAATTGTAATAAATATAACAGTATTGCTAATTTAATATTTAATATTTAATACTTGAATAAACTAAAATAAATATAACAATATATTCCGGAAATTGATCCTCTTGCCCATTTATCATCCTCTGCCTTTCTTCAGGCTCAGCTAACATGAAATTCTAGGGTTTCGATTCGATCTGCTGATACTAAAAATTGATTGAAGTTCTTACAAATTTCAAATCAATCAATGATTACTGTAAAAGAGATAAAGAGATAGAAGAATGAGCGATGTCGTTTTGGTTATCATCTGCTAACGTATGCTATATAGTTCATTAGAAATTGCTTAATTGAATTGAATTTTAAGAATTGAATACGTGCTATTGTTTGTTTGCTGTTATTAAGCTTCTTCTTCAACTGTCTTACATGGAGATTCAGTTGAGTGAGAAATTAATGAAAAAGTATGTGCAAATTAAAAAAAAAAAAAAAAACTCATTTGATTTTTGTTTGCTTTGGTTTGATGAGTTTTAGCTCTTATTGTTGCTTATGAAGGTCAATTTATTGTTACTTGGACTGAAATGCAATTAGGCTTTTAGGGAACTTTTTGAGGATGATATATATGGAAACGAATTCTTTTTAGTTAATTTTCTGAAGGGCTGAGAAGTTGTAGAAAAAAATAGGGTTAGAATTTGATTTTTTTTTTTTTCGCGTTTTCCTTTGGAATCTTATATACCGTGGGAAGTATCAACTTGGTGTAGGCTCTGCTGCAGGTTAGAGTCCCCTTTCAGCTTGTTTTCAAAAAGTTTGCTCTATTTAACTGAAAAAGCATTTCAATAATTTATACGTAGAAAAAAGAAGAAGAAGATAATATGGATGCTAGGTCTACCATTCTTGGTTCAACTAGAAATTGATTTGGATTGCAAAAGTTTAGTTTTTTTTTTTGAACTGGAATTATAAAGTTTAGGTTGAATGTCAACTACTCAACAGTGAAGCAAAGTTCTGGAAAAGGTTGCTGCATGCTTATGGCTGCAGAATATCTTATATCTTTTGTTATCCCAATTATTTTTCTAAATTGGGGTCCTGGAAAGGAAATTCTAGAGGTAATTCTACCATGATTAGCAAGTTCTAGAAAAGGGCATCATATAGCCATGATCCCACCAAAGTTGGGTCCTGGCAAGAAATGTCTATTACTCTTACATTCAAATCAAATAATCAACCTTCACTTAGTTAGAAGCCCAAATTTTAATGGACTGTGGTCCTTATTGCTAATCTTAAGTTTGGTAAATGGTAATATAGAGAAAGTTATGTTTTGGCAAAAGGCAACATTAGCAGCTAATATGCATTTTAATAACAAAGTCTATATTGTTGCTAGTTTCCTTGTCCTTTTTTTTTTTCGATGGTCAAATTTTTTTGTCATATTTTTAATGCACATTAGGTCTCTAGTTTGTATTCCAAGATATAAACTATTTTACTGTTTGCCCATAGCTGGAAAGTAGTGGGAGCACAGGCATTGTTAGGGAAAACTATTGTTGTGTTGGGCAAATGAGGTGGAGCTCCAAACTTTTTGTTGGCTGTCACTACTGTTGTAAGTGAATAAGTTTGGTAACTCTGACAGTAATTCTTGCATGGACTGTCACATATAAATGGTAACGTTCTGATTAGGTTGCAGGAATTATTGGAATCGTGCCTTCCTCATCCTCCTCTCCTCTTCCTGTAAGAAGGTGGATTTTATTAGTTGCAATTTAAGATTGACCAGTTAGCAGCAGCCACAAGTTTGGTTGTTCTTTAAATAGAATGACAAATGCAGCACAAGGAAAAGTTGGTTGGAGCATGAATGTGATTCTGTAGAAGAATTGTTAACTATGTGGTAATTTTGATAAATATATGTAAGGAATTTTTATTTTTTTAAATTTATTTAAACCGTTTTAGATGGCTTCTTTCTCGTAACTTTCTATGGTACTGCAACTCTAGCAAGTCACAAATGTATCTCTCTCTCTGTTCCCACCTCATAAAAACCAGTTGCACTTCTCTTGTCAAGGAGAGGTGGTTTGAAATCTTCATCTGCAGGGTCAGAATGAGGGTATACTCATTGATGATTGTACCGTCATAATGTTTTGAATGCATTTCTACCTTATTAATTTTAATCAAATGTATTACAATTGAATTGTTGGCATTTCATTTAATGTTTTGAATGCTCTTTTTGGTCTCACAGTTACTTTCTTGTATTATGTTGTAGGCCATTTAAGCCTGATCACCACAGACGATAGTATATTTGATGAAAAGCAACACATTCAAGGCTATGTGCTGGTATGAAGTTTCTTTCTCAGAATCTTTAGTTTTCAGAAAGTATGTTTTTGTGCAGACTACTTCATATGATGGAGCATGATTAGCACATTAGCATAAGGTGCTTAAGTAATTTCTTAGAATTTTATACAGAGTCTTGCATAGATCACTTTGTTCTATTTTGTGCAAAGAGTTCTGCTTTACATTAATAATTATTTTGTCTTTTCACAATTCTTATTTTGTCTGTGCCTTTTGTTCAAGGCTATATATATACACACACATAATTGGGAAATGCATATTTAATTGGCTTGTTCACCTACTTATCCAATTCCAATTGGTTGGATTTCGACAGAAGCCTTTTTTTTTCAGGTGTGATTCTGTATTCTGGTGGCAGATTAGTATGGTTGCTGTTGGGAAAGGTATCCCACATTGAAAAATGGCAAAATATATAAAAGACTTATAAGTGAGTATGTGTTGGACACAAGCCAATTGGTTTTTTGAAAGTGACTTCTAACACTTACCCACTTATAAGCCCACATGTGTACGAGTCTATGGACTTTAATATGGTATCATAGCTTCATATCCAAACTGACTAGATCCTGGGACCCATGTTCAAGTCCCAATTGCTAGACTAATGATGGTGCCAGTCTGGATCGAACTTGAAGAAGAGATGCCAGCGGGTCCATTTCAATTGTGTGCAAGTGTCAATCGGCTTGTTGATGTTAAGTCATGGGTCAAGTCTGGTTGTACTTGAGGGGGTGTGGAAAAGTATCTCACATCAAAAAATGACAAAATATATAAAGGACTTATGAGTGAGTGACTGTTGGGCCTAACATAAGCTAATTGTTTTTGTACAAGTGGCTTCTAACACTTACTTATTTATAAACCTACATGTGTATTGGGGCCCATGGACTTTAATAGTTGCAATGGCAAACTAAGAAATACTGTAGAAATATGATAAATATGATTGTTTTCTTCATGATTTATGTTCACCAGTGGCTATCATTGTGTAATTTTTTTATTTTTTATTTTTTGTTTTGGTCTCTTGCTGTCTGTCATTAATGAGATGATACAAATGATGATTTACTGTGGTGTGTGTTTTAGCTCTATCAGGTGATGATAAGTTTTCTGTCTTAGCATGCAACTTTTGAATTATGAGTTGGAGTTTCTAATAGAATGGAGTTAGAAGCTAAAAGATGGAATTGTCATAATCTTCTATAATTGATAAAGTTCAATATGATTTATTGAACATTATGCCCTTTATTGTTGTTTATCTGCTGTCACTTTGCACTTATGCTTTTTCTATGGAGTGATTTCTACATTCGTGTGTACTTTAACCTCTGTTTGTGTGTGTGTGGTTCCAATGATGAATGTTCAATATTTTCTTTTTGTTGTGGACCTTTTGCTTTGATTATTTGATTTTATGTTCTTGTTAATTGAGTTATATGATTTAATATATTCCAGATTTTTTCCCATTTCAATTTAGAAGAAGATATTCCAGCTACTGATATCAGTTGGTAGGCAAAGGTTTACATTCAGCCATGCCTTCTCTTCAATTGTTGCAACTGACTGAGCATGGTCGAAGTCTCTTAGCTTCCAGAAGGTATTAACTTTTCTTCGATGTTTGAGTTTTCTTTTATTATTATTAATAAATAAGAAAAGAAAATTTATAGAGAAAGAAAGAAACTGACGAGAATACACCATGGTGGACAAGGAACCCTCCTATACATCTTAACAGACAACTGCAAATCAGAATATAAAAAACATGCTATAAAAGTATTCCCCTCCAATCAAGTTGGATAACACTCAAAGAGACCCCTCCCCCTAAAGAAAAAAAAGAAAAAAACCCTCCGCTTGCCTTAGTCCACATAGAAGTCCAAAACACTATCTTGTCCTACAACAAACTAAAGGGCATACTCTAATTTTTGAATTGTGCATTTCCCTGTATCCAAAGACTCCATAAGACTGCAAATGAGACACAATTCCAAATAATTTTGGCATTGTCCTTTTTGCTCTTATTATAAGTGATCAGATTAATATCCAATAGTAGCAATTCTTTCATTATTGTGTTTATTCTGTTGTCATATGGAGTATGAATTTGATACTTGCAAATATGCTGTATCTGGAAAGAAGAAGAGGACAAAAAGAAAGGAAAAGGAAGAAGGGAAAAATATTCCATCTTGAGAACTTAATGCTTTTTGTAATGTTCTATCACAGTGTTAGGTCTTGTAGTATAGTTCGGCTGTTCAATTGTCAGTGTTAGCCTAACCAATTGATTGGCTATTATTTTTCAACTATTCTTGTGAGACTGTAAGATGAATGCTTCTACGATTCACATTCAGTTCTCTTTCTGCGGTCACTCGTTCTTCATTTTCATTGCTGTTGGCTAGTAAATTGTACTGGAGATGAACTTTATGAGGTATTTTAAGGCTTGATGAACTAATGAGTTAGTTTAAGGCTTTTAGGCAAGTAGGTGATAACTGATAAGTAAGGAAAGGGAAGGGGCATTTTATGAGATGCTTGGAGGATGGTCATGATCTACAGATATTAAGGTAATTCAGTAAGTTATTGCAATTAGTATGAAAAGATCTTTTAAGGACATGCTATGCCATAACAATTAGTACTTGCCATATATATGGATAGATTTATATGTTTAGAAGGTTGGGTTGTAAATCAGCATTTAAATTTGTTTGATTGAAATTGTTAGATGCCTGCATGCAGTCATCATCTTGTAATGCTTAACCTGAATAATGGTTCATGGAAGGTTGTGGTTAGTGTTTAACAGCACATTTGAGGGTAGTTTATATGGTAGGGGGACTCTGCATTATTTTAGCCTTCTTTGGAATTTATTTGCAAATTTTACCAATTTTGGTAGTACTTGGCTCAGGTATAATCAATTCCATGGAATTAAAGATTTAGAATTCCATTTGAATTTTGTGCGTACCAAACATGTCATGGATTTGTAAACAAATTCTGTAAAATTTCATGGAATCATTCAGACCAAAGGAACTTTAGAGATTCTGAATTCTCAAGGTCTTGAATAAAGTGTGCTAATGTTTTATGATGGGATTGTAAAGGAAGAGTATATTGGTTGGGTTAGTTAGGTGAGTTTCCATCAATTCCTTGTACATATGTTGTTATTAGTGGAATAGAATCGCCATTATTTTTCTAATTGTTGCCAGTAGTGTTGCCATCACTAATCCATCTTCACCGCCCACCTGGCCCACCCTATTGTCACCACTCACCACCATCTCATTATGACCATTACTATGTATATAAAGGTATAATCAACTTGATACATTATCCAATACAAGTACAATATGTTAGTAATTGTTGGAAATGAATCCCACATTCTATAAGTAGAAAATATATTAAGGACTTGTATGTGATTGAGTGATGGATCTAGCACAATCTAACTGATTTTGTGCAAGATGGGTTCTAGTACTAACTTATAAGCTCACATACCTAAAGGCTCATGGACTTTAATATGGTATCAGAGCTTCACGCTCTAATAAGTTGGATCTTGGAACCCATGTTTAAACCCCCATAATAAGACTGATGGTTTTGCAATATAGGTTCTGTCACTTGCTCTCTTTTAAGTCTTTGTATCTACGGGCTCATGGACTTTAATTGTAATAAAAGGTACTAGAAAATAGACATAAAAATGAATGCATTTTTCAATTTTCCCATGGGAAATGAAAATCGGAAAGAAATTAGAAACTAAAAGTAGAAAGTCTCTTTTTATTCATTTGCAAATGTGTTATTTTGATGTTACCTTTCTTCACTTGTAAGTAATATCTATATTCTGCCATTTTGATTATCATCCATTCTGTTGGCCGACTCTTTTTAAGGAATTATATAATTGTTGCTTTTTGTCCTTCCAATTTGGTTATGCTGGTAGCAGATACTCTTTTTTTTTTCCTCCCCCTAATAGTTTTTAATAGTTATTTCCTTTGTTGGATATCCTCATGTAGAAGGTTGTTTATTTGCTATAGTGCAATGCTTGCAACTTTCAAGAACACAATCTTTGCCTTATCTATTTCAGTGATGAAATGTGCTATTTTTGTTATCCAAACAGGAAATCTCTTCTGATTGCTGCTGGTATCTTAGTTGTTGGTGGGACAGCTGCATATGTGCAGTCACGGCATAGCAATAGAAAGTCTGATTCTCATGGTTATTACAATGGGCTTAAAGATGATAATGAAAAATCAGACAAGCAGGTTACAAATAAAGATAATGTGAAGAAAACTACTCAAAAGAAAGGAAGTTTGAAATCACTTCATGTTCTAGCTGCAATTCTTTCGTCTGAGATGGGCAAAAAGGGTGCAAGGGACCTTTTTGCTATGGTTGCCATAGCAGTAAGTGTTTGTTCTACATGTACTCAAATATTTCGTTTTCATGATCTATTCCTCTTTAAGTTTTTCTCATATTGAATGCGTTTCTTACTTTCAGCATGTGCAATATCATAGGATAATTGAAATAAAAAATACAATACCGGAACAAGTTTTTAATTCTTCATTTTCTTGTTTTAAAGTTTCTTTCTCCTTTTAGGGTCGAAGTTTAAAAAGTTCCTTTTGATAATTCTCTAGAAAGAAGTTATATAGCTGTACAGATGTAAGCTCTACAGCATATGAGAAATCCATATACTTTTGTAAATTTGAGTTTCTACAATCACTGCATTGCGACTCTGTGCCTGCAGTTGATTTTGACAACAAATATCTAACAAGTTTCAAAGTAACTAGCGTGTATAGGTGAATGTGGTTGGGAATATTGAATCACTAGTAAGAAATATATCCAATCATAACTAGTTTATCTCATGTCCAACTTCCACATTGCTCTGTGATGCCAGGTTAAGGAAAAAAATGTAGCATCACTGTATACAGAAGTTGCTGATGAGATGCACCAGCAATAATTGGATGCATATCATGTGCAGTGTTTTAGTACTCTCAATTATATTTTTCTATCTGAGTTCCATGTGAAATTTTTGGACTTACTTTACCGTCGAGAAAGAACATTTCCATTGACAAGTTAACTTATATACAGCTCCCTTCTTTTTGGGTATCATTGCATTTAGAATATTACAAATTGATGCTAGGTTAGGGAACAAGAAATACCTAAGTTGCAAAACTTAACATGGAAGATGGTGATGAAATGAGATATGAGATATAGTAGTAATAATATAGTACTTCTTATTCATGAGGATTTGGGCTCCCATTAATGATTTTCCATGGCCTTCCATAGTTAAAAGAGGTGTTCGAGGGCATTAATTTTTTTTGTCCCTTAGGTTGAAGAGGCATAAGAACCCATATAAGACTTGTCATTTGTTAGTCTTTGCAAATCTTTTTCCTACATCCAGATCATTCTGTCTATACACTGTCTGTCCATTTGATGGACCTTATGGCCCATCCTCTAAAGAGTGTTCCTTGGTCTGCAGCCTAATTGCAATTCCACGTACTAATGACTCAAAAGGTTGGATTGGCAAACATAATATAGAATAATGCAACCTTTGATTTCTTTTGTGTTAAGACATACAAGGGGTTTTTCTTATTTACAGGGAAAGAAATTGACAGATTTCTTTTAAGTTGTAGAATAATCAGAAGAGCTTTGTGCTTTCTGGAGATGAAATCATGATTTGATTGATTTCGCTGAACTGTTTTCTAATGCATAAATTAGTAAATAAATAACAGATTATTGTGGATGCTCTTACTCAAGAACTAGGATTTATGAAACGGAAAAACATAAGACAACATGGTGTACCAGGATGTTGATTCTGGGCACTGGTGAATTTCTGTTGCCAGTGGATTTCACAATTGTGGCTGCAGAGTGTCACTAGTTGTTACTAATGAAAAGGTTAGATCAGTAGTTGAGGGTTATCTTAGATTTTCCCCGTTGTCTTAAATTTTTTCGGAGTTCTCTTTTCAGGAGAAAAAGTGTAGGGTACCTGCAGCTTGGTTTCATAGCTTTTTTATTATAATTATTTTTAATGCTATCCCACATGCATGCATCTAACCATTACCTACACCCAATTGAGAAATGAAAGGAAGAGTTGTTTATTGTTAAAATTGTTGCTGTGAGTGAGAAAAAAAGAAGGAAGAAAACCATGATTCATTTCTGAATTAGATAGAATAGTCATCTATATACTACCTTTACCTTTTTTATTCAATTAATCTATATTGTATTATTCAATGCATCTGTTTTTAATCCATTGACTTGGTTAAAATCCTTGATTTGCATTATGCTATTATTTTTTGGTGAATTTTCGCATATGTTGACTGAAAAAATGAGGGAAAAATGGAAAAAAATTGGAAGAAATAAAGCATGGTGCTTGTCATAACTCTGTTGACTTATGAGTGTTAGAGAACCAAAGTGATTCTTTGTCCCTCAAATTTATTTATTGATTTATTCACTCAATGCATGCCCTATTACACTTGCACAAACTCATTTTGATTTAGCTTGGGTTTCATCACCATTATGATTGCATTTTGTTCAATTCTTGCAAAGGATGGTTACTTGAATAGAAATGTGTTTTTGCTCTTTTTTTGCAGGTGTTGAGAACTGCTTTGAGCAATAGGTTAGCTAAAGTACAGGGATTTCTATTCCGTGCTGCTTTTCTCCGACGTGTCCCATTATTTTTCCGGCTTATATCTGAAAATATTTTATTATGTTTTCTTATATCAACTATGCATTCTACTTCAAAGTATGTAACTGGGACCTTAAGTCTGTGTTTCAGAAAAATATTGACAAAACGTATCCATGCACACTATTTTGAGGTAATGATTATAACTTATCATGTTTATCGGACAACAGTTTATATGCACTTGTTTAATTCATTTTTTTTTTCTATTTTTTGTGCTCTTGTTTAATTTCATTTTGTCTTTGTCATACAAAGTCTTTTTCTCCCTTATTGCCTTTTTTTGCTATAACATTGACAAAATATATCCATGCACATTATTTTGTGGTAATCATTGTAAGTTCTTAATGTTTATTGGGCAATAACTATTTCTGTGCGCCAGTTTTGTTAGCTTGTCATGTGAATTTTTATTCCCTCCTCCATCTCTTTTTGCTATAATTTATTGCATGGATTAACCATATGATTTTCAAGTGCCGATGCATTGCTTTTGATCAAGGAGATGGTTTCCTTTTTTTTTTTTTTCCATGGGGAAATAATGTACGTTGAATGGTGGTAGTGAAAACGCATTATTTAACTTAACCTTGATTCAACTTATAGGTGAATGCATAAATAATAATGATGATGGTCATAATAATTTTAGGCCATGAGGTTTCATTTTATATGTGCTTGTGAACCTTATCTGTAGTTACCTTGGGTGGAAATATTTTGTAATTCTAGTCTGCCCTCTATTTGGTATAGGCTGTATTGCTTGTGTTAACTCTTTTTATTTTTATTGATAAGAAACTTTTAAATTCGGTTTCAAATAATAAAATTGTTTGTTTTGCATGATCATATGGGTGTAAATGTTTTATATTTCTAGTTTTCCTGCTATTTGATATTGGCAGTATTGCACGTGTCAACTCTTTGATTTAGTTTCAAGTGATATAATATTTCAGATTTGTAGTGTTACATTGCCGCATGGCATTTAAAGAGGGTGCATGAGTGCATATATATTAACACTGTTAGAAATGTTGGGAGTGCTAACTTCAAAAGTTAGTTATTGAGGTTAGAGAGCCCAATTATATATAAATTTATTCAATATCTTGTATTTAGTCCATGTGGGATTTAAGAGATTTATTATCTTAACATTTTCGCTTAAATGACAATTGAGTCAAGATAATTTTTTATTAAATTCAGTTGACACTTGCAAATTTATAATGAAAATTGGGTGACAACTGAAAGCTTAACACGGGCGAAAAAATAAATTTAAAAGCCCATCACCGGGCGAAAGATAATTGAATGAAACCCAAGATAATTGAATGAAACCTAACACTGGGTGAAACTGAAATTAAACTAAACCCAGAATATACCGGAAATTAAAAGATAAATTGAAATCCCAGTTCGGAAGTATGACTCATTTTCCCGCTTTGGTACCATGTTAGAAATGTTGGGAGTTCATATAATCTTAGGAGTGCTAATCTTAGAAGCTAGCTATTGAAGCTAGAGAGCCCAATTATAATTATATATAAGTCCATTCAACATCTTGTATTTAGTCCATGTGAGATTTAGTATCTTAACACACATTCATGCGTTTTGGGTGGAGATATTAAATGTTTAGACGTTGATCTTCTAAAATTCTATTCTTGTGGACAACAATGGAAATTTTGATTTTAGTATCTATGAACTTGCAATTTATTACAGAATCTATAAATCCATTTCCATTCTTTTGTTTAGAATATGCACCCCATATATTTGAATATCCATATGCTGATTTTCCAAAATTACTCTTCTGATGAACATTGATAGAAGTTGTGATTTAATATTTATGAACAATTGAAAGAGAATTGTATTCCTCTTATTTTTTTTTATTTATTACCAAACAACAATGCCGGCTTTTTATACACATTAACCTAGCAAAAATAGGAAACCTAATAATATACAAAATTATCTCATAAATAGGAAAGCTAATTATCTCCTAAATAGGAAAGCTAATAATATACAAAATTATCTCCTAAATAGAAAAGCTAATTA
>CANXYC010148336.1:0-10280 GCA_948193065.1 Aleurites moluccanus | reverse complement strand
GTGTTTAGGCTAATGGAATGAGTATGTTTTTATCAAAACGTGGAAGAAAACTATAAGCTTTGGTGTTCCATCAAGGTGGCCGAACCATGGAAGAAGAAGAGAGAGAAAAGTTTGAATGGGAAATGGCTAAGGAAGAAGATGGAGGTGGGAAAAAATCAAATAAATATCAAAGGCATGATCCAATACATTAGGCTTATGATAGAAATGGTGAAACCTAGCCATCCAACCATCTATTGCTTCATCATTTCATCCAATGGTTAGATTTAGATGAGCCTAAAATGATACCATAAGCTTTCATCCACCATATAAGTCCATATCTCAAAGGAAAAGACTAAATTGCCCTTAGGTTCTGATTTGATCCTTATCCGATCAGCTTTGCCCGGACTTATCTTCTACCGGGTTTAATTCTCCAACAAATCTTCTAATAAATATAATATCATCATTTTCATGTCCTAATATTATTTTCTACCTTCAAATATCATGTTAATTTCCATAAAACTCGAAGGGATGTGAAATAACCATTTTGCCCCAATTCACCAAAATTTCAATTTTTCCCGATTTCTTCTTAACAGTCTTTAAACCACTTTTATACATATAATACTTCCTAAAACATGCATATACATTCAATTCAAGCATAAACATGCATTAATACATAACTTTCAAGCAAAGGACAAATCTCCTAGGTTTGCCCTTTATGATTCAGGTTCTAGGCTTTAACTGTAGTGTTACATTCTACCCCTTACAATTAAATTCGTCCTAGAATTTACTTTAATGAAATAAGGTAGAATAATAACCTGACTCATGAAAAAGATAGGGGTATCTGTGTCTCATCTCAGCCTCACTCTCCCAAGTACATTCTTCTACTGTCCTATTTCTCCATAAGACTTTAATCATACGAATGCTCTTGTTGCGAAGCTGTCTTACTTGTTGATCAACAATTTTAACTGGTACCTCCTCATAAGTTAAATATTCATTTACCTCTACATCCTATAGCTGAAGAATATAGGATGGATCTGATACAAATTTTCTCAACATAGAATTTTGAAAAACTGGATGCACATGTCCCATATTTGGAGGTAATGCCAATCTATAGGACACATTTCCTACCCTGTCTAGAATCTCAAAAGGACCATATATCTAGGTGACAACTTTCCTTTCTTTCCAAATCTTATAACTCCTTTCATTGGTGAAATTTTCAGGAATACATGGTCACTTACACTAAACTGCACATCCTTCTTCTTAGGATCAGCATAACTCTTTTGTCTACTGAAGGCAGTCTTAATTCTTTTCTTAATCATGGGAACTTTTTCTATTATCTTTCTAATCAAATCAGGGCCCCCTAATTGCCTTTCTCCAGGTTCTACCCAACATATTGGAGATCTGCACTTTCTTCCATACAGTGCCTCATATGGTGCCATATCAATAATGGAATGGTAACTGTTGTTCTAAGCAAATTCTATCAGTGGTAAATAGTGATCCCAGCTACCCTTATAGTCCATCACACAGAGTCTCAACATATCTTCTAAAGTCTGAATAGTCTCTTATGTCTGACCATTTGTCTGTGGGTGAAATGCAGTACTGAAATGTAGTTTAGTACCTAATGCCTACTGAAATTTCTGCCAAAATCTAGAAGTAAACTGAGTAACCCTATCAGAAATGATCACCAATGGCACACTATGTAGTCTGACAATCTTGTCAACATACAGTTGGGCTTACTGAGCTGCTGTGTAGGTGGTATTTACTTTCAAAAAATGAGCTAATTTTGTTAATCGATCCACTATCACCCAAATAGAATCATAGCCTCTCTGTGTCTTTGGCAATCCAACCACAAATTCCATAGTTACCTGTTCTCATTTCCATTCTGGCAATTGGATCTCTTGAAGTAAACAAGGTGGCTTCTGATATTCTACCTTAACCTGCTGACAGGCCAAACAAGTAGACACAAACTTAGCTATGTCCCCCTTCATATTAGGCCACCAATAATGCTTCTTCAGATCATGATACATATTTGTCACTCTAGGATGAATGGTGTATGGAGCATAATGGATCTCCTCTATAATCTGTCTTCTTAACCCATCACAGTCAGGTACACACAATCTATCATTACATTTTATTATATTGTCTCTAACTGTAAATTCAGGAGCTTTACCTTCTCTAACTAACTCCATAATCTTCATTAGCTGTGAATCTTTGCCCTAGGAATTCTTTATTCCATCCAATAACAATGGTTTAACCTGAAATTATGCTATCATCACATGTTCCTGCCCCTGTAACTCAAAATCTAGGGTTAATCCCATTGCTACTAGTTCCCTAAACTCCTGCACTAGAGGCTTCTCTGCAACTGTTACATGTGCTAAACTACCCATAGATTTTCTGCTAAGTGCATTTGCTACTACATTAGCCTTTCCTGGGTGATATAAAATCTGACAATCATAATCCTTTAGCAATTCAACCTATCGCCTCTATCTCAAATTTAATTCCTTTTGCTATAATAGATACTAAAGACTCTTATGATCTGTATATATTTCACATTTTACCCCATAAAGATAATGTCTTCAAATCTTCAAAGCAAAGATCACTGCTGCCATCTCCAAATCACGGGTAGGATAATTCACTTCATGCTTCTTCAATTATCGTGAAGCATAAGCAATTACTTTCCTATCCTGCATCAGCACACATCCCAAGCCAACTCTAGATGCATCACAGTATATGGCAAATGAACTAGTCTCTGTAGGAAGTGTCAACACTAGAGCAGTAGTCAAACAAGTCTTAAGAGTTTGGAAACTTTTCTCACAATTTTCACTCCAATGAAACTTCTCCTGTTTCCGAGTCAATCTGGTTAATGGAGCAACTATCTTCGAAAAGTCTTTTAACAAATCTCTGGTAATATCCATCTAATCCCACAAAACTCCTCACCTTAGTCATTGTAGTGGGTCATGGCCAATTAGCTACTGCTTCCACCTTCTGAGGATCAACTTTAATGCCATCTTTACTAATAGCATGTCCCAGAAATGCTACCTCAGTCAATCAGAAATCACATTTAGAAAACTTGGCATATAACTGATACTCCCTCAAAATCTGTAATGTGATCCTAAGATGTTCTTCATGTTACTCTTTACCCTTAGAATAGATAAGAATATCATCAATAAAAACAATGATAAACTTATCCAAATAGGTCTTGAACACCCTGTTCATCAGATCCATAAAAGCTGCAGGTGCATTAGTTAACCTAAATGATAATACCAGGAATTCATAATGTCCATATCTGGTTCTGAAAGTAGTCTTTGAAACATGCTCCCTTTTAATCTTCAACTAATGGTACCCTGATCTCAAATCAATCTTAGAGAAGTAACAGGCTTTTTGTAATTGATCAAACAGGTGTTCTTATTTACAAACAACACTAGAGCTCCCCAAGGTGAACTACTAGGTCTAATAAACCCCTTGTCAAGCAGTTCCTGTAACTGTACTTTCAACTCCTTTAATTCTGGTGGTGCCATTCTGTAGGGAGGAATGAATATCGGATTTGTACTAGGATACACTTCAATCTCAAATTCTATCTCTCTTTCTGGTGGCAATCTAGGAAGATCTGCAGGAAAAACATCTGAAAATTCCTGTACTATAGAAATATGCTCCAACTCCTTAGGTGTCTTTGTATTATCTACCACTGATGCTACATAAGCAATACATCCTTTCCTTAATTATCTCTGTGCCTGAATAGCTGAGATAAGCCCTAACATTTTCTTATTTTTCTCTCCCTGAAACATAAAATTTTCCTGCCCATCCATTTTAAATTCTACTTGTTTCAAAGAATAATCAATAATAGCTCTATATGTAGTTAACCAGTCCATACCTAAAATTACATCAAACTCCAATATTGGTAATTCAATCAAGTCTGCAAGTAATTCACTACTAGCTATTCTCACAAGACAACATCTATATCTATAACCCACAATTATATTCTCCCCCAATGGTGTAGCTACCTCTAATGGCATCAATAAAGGTTCCCTAGCTAACCCCATTTTCCTAGCAAACACATAAGACATAAAAGAGTGTGTGGCACTAGAATCAAATAATATGTATGCCTCAATATCATGAATAGGAACCATACCTACTACAGTGTCATGTGACCCCTAGGCCTGCTGTGGAGTTATGGCAAAAACTCTACCTTGACCTCGCCCTGGTGGTGACTGTACTGCTGGTTGACCCTGTCCTGCTGGTCTACCTCTACTAGCTCCTCTTCTACTCATCTGTATAGTAGGTTGAGATACTACTGAACTAGATTGCTGTGGAACTCTCATAGGACACTCACACAAATAATGGCCAAATTGCCCACATTTAAAACATGTCCCTGCTCTAGCCCTACATTCTCCAGTATGTCTCCTTCCACAGTGTTCACATAGAGATATCTCTGCAATCTATTTCACTGGTCTGTTGGACCCTCTAGAATATGCTATGGTAGGTGGTCTCATCCTGCCTCCTTTAGAAACATCCCTCCTCTGACTTTGTATTGAGGGTGTCTGAAACTGCCTTTGAGTAGGCCTAACCATACCAGTCTGAGATGATCCCTCTCCATATCTAGGGAACTCTCCCCCTCTGCTCCTTTTTCTTGAATCTTTCTCTGACCTTTCTTCTTTATATTTGATATCCATCTGTGCAACTACAACAATAATCTGTCCCAGAGAAGTATACTATCTAGCTAACAGTATGTTATACAGTGAAGTATGCAAATCTCTCCTAAAACGACCAATCAAGTCTGCCTCTGTGGGTTCTATCTGTCTAGCATACTTGCTCAGCCTCCTAAACTCTCTGGCATAATCAGTGGCACTAAGATTCCCCTATTTTAGCTGTTCAAATCTCATAATATTCATGTCTCTGATTTCTGCTGGTAGAAATTCATCCGTTAACTTCTGTTTAAATTCTTCCCAGGTGATCGGGTTATTACCATGAATGTTAGCATCAATGTGCTCATCAAACCATACATAAGCATCCCTCACAAATAACAAACCTACCAGTTCAATAATCCTAGGATTTGAACATGGTAGCTTTCTGACAACCCTATCTACCCTCTTAATGAAGTCATTGGGGTTTGTACCATACTCCCCAGAATAAGTAGGTAGCTGTAGTTTCAGAAACTCTAAAATACTGAAACCATCCTCAGGTATGATTCTATGGTTTCTTACCCTTCTTTGTTCAACTGGCACTCTCTCTGGTGCTAGTGGTATCTCAGGCTGTATAGCAGGCTGAACAGGTGGTGGAGGTGGCTGTGGCACTGCAGCTGCCTGTGCTGCTATATGTGCCTGTAACATTTTCATCATTTCCTGATTTCTCCTTAACATTTCCTGTCTAAAATCTTACATTTCCTGTCTCAATGCAGTCTCACCAATACTACTCCCCTCTGTACATTGCCATGATCTAGGTGGTTCAGGACTAATTCTCTCTACCTGTACAGAAGTATCAGTGCCTACCTCAGGCTCTCCACTATATGCTCTATGCTCACCCTCCATATCAGGTATATCACCCCTATTCACACTTCTCAACATCTGCATATATTTAAATAAAATAACAATTTACATAGCATAAAGGAATATTCATACTACAGATTCGTAGAATTTCAAACAATGAAGATAACATCTAACTTAGATGATATACGAATTACTATATTCCTTGGTATATACTTTATTACTGACATATAACATCACAGGTTTACTAAACCTTTAGCTCTGATACCAACTTTGTCATGGTCCAACTTTAGACCATGACGGTCCTACAGTATGGGTAATGCCAAGGCTACCAGTACCTCAAAGAACCCATTCTTTTATTTTAACTTAACTTTTACAAACTAATAGTATCATTAATAGTCATTTCTTAAACATATGATACATTTTAGGTGATAATTTTTTTTTAAAACATCATAAGATTCTTACAGAGAAATTGACAGAGTTTTCTCTATAACTATAACTTAATCTTTCCGCAAGAACCTAAGAATTAACACTTCCAAATAAATATACATCCCCTTTTAACCTCCATTTTTCAATCACAACTCAATAAACACTTTTATTTTAACATTCACATCTCATATCATATATATATATCATTTACATTCTCATATCAGATTTGGTTAATATTTTGATCACATTAAAACATTAAACTCTTAGCCAATCCAAGACATATATACATTATACCAAGGAACTTCTATACATAGGAGTAACCTCAATACATACATCTGAAATCCAAGGCTGAAGATGATGTAGCCAATGGATATCTGCCACATTGAGGTCCTGAAAACATTAAACAACTTTGAGTTGAGTATAAGATTATACTCAGTGAATATAAAAATATGAATATGCAATATTATTCATGAAAAGTGACATCTATCCATTAATGATCTGTATATAATCAATAACTGATGATGGAATGGTGAAATACATATCATGAACCATAATGCATATAGTGTAACAGGAATGAGTATCTGTAACATATCATATATAGTACTATACTGTTACTTCAGTTCACTTCCTTCACATTTTCACCCAATCACACCATTTCCAACTAATCACACCAAGGCATAGAGAATTTCACCCTCTCTAGAAAAGGTCAGAGCATATATATATATATATCTGTGTACACAGCCGATGGATTTACTAACTACACCATCGAAGTAGTCCTGTTGTAATATATTATATGCAAATGTGTCATATAGTATGAATATATCAATATTAAATCTCAAATATGACTTTAATGGTATTAAATAATATCATAAAGGTCAAAGGAGCAATTTAGGTTAATATAAAAATTTTGGTCTCCAGAGCCCAGTTGTGCTAGCGCAACTAACACCCCTAAATTACGGGTCCGTTTCTCATTTTTCAGGCACTTTCTGATTTGCCTTGAAATCAATATTTTCATAGCATTTTCTTTATACAAATCATAAATATATGTATATAATAAGCAATTAGGCTTGATTTGACATCAAAAAGCCTTTCAGAATGAATTTTATACAGAATCAAAGTTTAGGTCAGTTTCAAACATTTCGGCAGCTCTGTTTTAAGTCATTTTGGCAAAACTGACCAAAAGTGGATCATTAATGGTTTTCAAGAAAGGATATAATTTCATATGCATAAATACATGACTTATAAATGAATAATGCATGAATCATATATATAGACTCACCTCAAATAATAACTCTAATATTTCTCAGCAGGCCTAGTTAGCCTGTGACTCGCCATCAGAGCTCTCGCTTGGGAAGTTTCTCTTATATTAATAAAATCACTCCGGTAAGACCTATACTCAATACCATTCACATCAAAACACATATCAAATCATATCAAGGCATATTAACATACATAAATACATATGCTATACACCAAAGACCCTATATTACACATTTGACACTTTCCATTCCTTTATGCATCAAATGTAGTTCTATCACTATATCTCATTCATATTTCATATATTCATCACTTATACACTATATTTTGGACTCATATACACTTAGTTCATCTTTTCATATCAAACATACACTAAATTCCCAATATGCCTTTCAAGTACAAATATCAATCAGCCTTTCCATATTTGAACTTATACATTTTCATCATTTACACCATTAAATCATATTCAAACCTTAATTCTTTAATTGCATTAGCCTAACACCTTAAAGTAACAAACTCCATATAGTTCCACCTAAATGAAAATCATTCCATTCATCCATTTTTCAACATCAATCAATCATACCTCATTTATATATATCAAATACATAACATTTAATCATTCAAACATATAAACATCAAAGTATCAAACCATTAAACATCGTCACCCATTTCAGCCAAAATGAAACTTCTTCCAAATAATTTTCTTTCCATCAAATGACCATCAATTCATGTTAAACACATCAAATACACATCATTTAAGCCTTTAAACCTATTAAACATCAAAATACAAATCATTATCTTCACATCATCATATTTGGCCAAAGTGAAACACCATCCAAATGGATTTGTTTCCATCATTTAACCATTAATTCATATCATGCACATCAAATACAACTCATTTAAACCAAAAGATTCATCAAAATCATATTTTGATTTATATTTCTTCCTATTAGGGTTTCATTCCAATTTTTGATTTTTTTTCCAACCAAAACATGTTTTGGATACTAAATATCATCAAAGAACATCTTAAGAACATAATAAAACCAAAAGGATTGTAAAATCAAACATTTACCAAAAGTTTTTCAAAAACTTCAAAGCTTTGATTCTTTGCTTTTTCTTGTTTTTCCTTAGAATCTAAAGCTATATTTGTGTTTAGGCTAATGGAATTAGTATGTTTTTATCAAAACATGGAAGAAAACTATAAGCTTTGGTGTTCCATCAAGGTGGCCGAACCATGGAAGAAGAAGAGAGAGAAAATTTTGAATGGGAAATGGCTAAGGAAGAAGATGGAGGTGGAAAAAATCAAATAAATATCAAAGGCATGATCCAATACATTAGGCTTATGATAGAAATGGTGAAACCTAGCTATCCAACCATCAATTTCTTCATCATTTCATCCAATGGTTGGATTTAGATGAGCCTAAAATGATACCATAAGCTTGCATATACCATATAAGTCCATATCTCAAAGGAAAAGACTAAATTGCCCTTAGGTTCAGATTTGATCCTTATCCGAGCAGCTTTGCCCAGACTTATCTTCTACCAGGTTTAATTCTCCAATAAATCTTCAAATAAATATAATATCATCAATTTATGTCCTAATATTATTTTCTACCTTCAAATATCATGTTAATTTCCATAAAACTCGAAGGTGTGTGAAATGACCATTTTGCCCCCAATTCTCCAAAAATTCAATTTTTCCCGATTTCTTCCTAACAGTCTTTAAACCACTTTTATATGTATAATACTTCCTAAAACATGCATATACATTCAATTCAAACATAAACATGCATTAATACATAACTTTCAAGCAAAGGACAAATCTCCTAGGTTTGCCCTTTATGATTCAGGTTCTAAGCTTTAACTGCAGTGTTACAATTCCATTTACAAGTAACTTAATATTCATTCCATTTACAAGTAACTTACTTCTTATAGTAACATAATATAACATCCTTTAACAAAATCTATCATAATAATCATCAAATTTTAAATTCATATCATATAATAATACATTAATATATCCAAATTGTTGATCATAGCTAATCGTTTATTCCATCAATATATTACACAATCTTATCTCTATCACATATGTATCTCTTTAAGAAAACTTTAGAATATTATATCAATTAAGTCTCACATTACCAACTAATTCTTTATTCATAATCCAATAACTCATTCAACTTATAATCCATCAGTACATAGACTTATCATTATTATCATTAACACTATTACAATATCATGACAACCATGATCTGTCATGACCCGCTTCCGAATCGCAACGGTCCTAGGATGCAGGAGATGCCAATGGCGACCAGCACCTGTAAAACCCAGTATCACACGCATAATCTATAACCATCAATAATTATTCATTTTACTTAGTTACCATTCATTATATCAATCTGTAATTCTTTCTGTAATCTAGTGCAGTTGGCTGTAATAACTATCATCACATATCATATTATCATCATATACTATAAAACATCATCACATACATATACATGTTCATATCCTAACTAACCTATACATACCCCATGGAGCAGCTAGAACATGAACACCAAAAATACATAACATATAATATTTACATTAATCAACAGTAAACAGAAATCCGTGGAATATCTGAAGTTGGGATTCCACAGTATACTCTTCCCACAAAATAGTTAAACAAGGAAATGGTGAGTATATAAGATACTCAGTGAATCTATATGCATCGCAAATAAAAGAGGATGGATCAATGGTTATAACAATGGCATGGAATCATATGGTAAGACAGATATAGGGCCCTGAAACACGTAGACTATGTGTAATCACATAGTCTATCTCATATTAAGTAAAGATAAGACTGATCAGGTCTTATGGCCAGGACCAATAACCCTTCCCAGCTAGGGCATCAATATCAATGTGCACATTGCCGACAACATGTACCCACTACCCTATCGGAGTGGCAGCTCTGTCAAACCACATTTAGGTCAATACAAGTGAATATCTATCACAGCTTAACTTTAGACTATGACGGTCCTAGGGTACGGGTAATGCCTAAGCCACCAGTACCACGAAGAACCCATACTTAAACAATTATATTCATTACTTAACCTGTGATACATTTTAGGTCATAATTTTTTTTAAATCATCATATTA
>CANXYC010148311.1:0-10057 GCA_948193065.1 Aleurites moluccanus | reverse complement strand
GCATAAAAGTATGAAAGATGGATGGTTGGATGGCTAGGTTACACCAATTTTATCATAAGATTGATGTATGGAATCAAACCTTTGATTTTTGGATGGATATTTCCCACCACTTCACCATTGTCTTCATCCATCACTATTGTTTGTTCAGAATTTTCTCTTTCTTCTTCATATAAGTTTTGGCCACTTTGAGACAACACCAAACCTTATTCTTTTCTTCCATTTTTGGATGGAAACATATCAATTCCATTAGCCTAAAAACAAATATAACCTTAGATTTCAAGGAAAAACTCATTAAAGCTAAGAATTAATCCATTGAAGTTTTTGAAGAACTTTTGGTAAGTTAATGGTTTTGAGATTCTTTTGATTCAATTATGTTTATATGATTTTCCTTGATGTTTATTAGTGATCAAAACACATTTTCAATGGTTGAAATGCAAAAAGATGGATTGAAACCCTAATAGGAAGAACTTGGAATCAAATTGATGTTTTGATGATTCCTTTGATTTAAATGATGTTTAAAAAGACAAGATGGAAATTGACAGTTATAGAGTCATGAATTCATAGAGATGTGTCAAGCACAAATCACAGTAAATATATATATATAACATAAGATTGTACGGGTCTTACGACTAGGACATCCCTTCTTAGTATAGGGTATCAATCAATACAATGTGCACAAAGCCGACAACATAAACTCACTACCCTGTCAGAATGACAACTCTGTCAAATCACCTCGGAGTCAATAGAAGCAATACATATCAATAAATACCATTTCAAAATAATGGCATCGGCAAGTATCAATAACTCATTAGAAATCAATTTAATGAGCATAAAGTCAATAAGACTTCAATAATAATCGATCAAACGATGACCAAACATCTAACGACCAAAAATAGGAACAAACATAAAATGGTCATTTACGGCCAAAAAGTTGATGCAATTGGCATGCCATTGTCGCTGGCGAGGGTGGCATTCAAATGGTTGGCCAATGGATTTTTTAGCATGGTATTAGTGCAATATTGACATTGCCCTAATTATCAATAAATATACATAGAAAGCAATTTGTAGGCAACAACCACAACTCAATAATCTTCATCAAACACATCAATTTGGCATGGAAAACAAGTCAAAAACCAAGGCAAATTCAAAGGCAAATTTTCCCAATTAGGGTTCGGCCAAAAGGATTTTTTAACAATTAGATTCCAAATGGCATTTTATCAATTTAGGCATGACAAATGATGCATAAGAGACTCACCTATCACTCCAAATCACCTAGCAAACTTGCTTTGCGACCCAATTCCTCAATTACTCGTTATAGGCCAAAATTGGCAACTTTCTTCAATCAAATTTTCTACAACAATGTGAATATCAATTAATCACCAATAAATTTCCAATTGACTTATTCTATACTCAATCTATATATCCTAACTCATTTAAACAAAATCCAAACTTACAACTTCACTTTAGGGTTTGGAAATTGGGGAAAATTGCTTAATGCATCAATTGATGCAATTAAACCATTTACCCAATCCTACCAACATCTAATTAACCTAATTAAACCATAAAAACAAAAAAATGAACAAATTACCTATTTTCCTCAAAGTGGCCGAATTCTTCAATGCCAAAATTCTTGAATTTTTCTTGATTTTTTATGATTCAATTTGATGGGGGATGGATTATTTGATGTTTAATCCAAGTTTCCATCACTTTTCCTTCATAAAATCAAAGAAAATTTTGGAAAATTAGAAGAAGAAGACACGGATGGGAAGAAGGAAAAATGGCAAAAAAATTTCTAAGTCTTGCTTATATAGTAAGACAAAAATGGCAAATTTTACTTTTAGTCCTCCAACTTTCTAAAATGTGCTTCTGGTCCTTTTTCGCTCAGTAATTCATTCCGATAATTCCATCGGGAATTGAAATTTAAAGTGAATGTTCAAACATCTTATTTTTATTAATACTATTTAATAAAAATAGTTTCAGAGCCGTTCTGAAACTCAGACTGTCGAATTTTCACTATTCCCCGAAAGTTTTCTTTATTTACGATTTTACCATTGCTTACTTTATCAGTGTTCTTAAACATTTTTACCTCTTTATTTTTACTGTATTTACACTTGCATACACATTATCATTTATCCTCAATCCAAATTTAGAAATTCATCCGTCAACCGTACTGCTATTTTACGACAGTGATATCGGTACTGACAATTTCCGAAAAAGTTTCTCATTTTCGCTCTAACTAAGTTTTCAAAATTATCCTTAGCCATTTTGATAATTTTAATCCATATACTGAGAACTTATTTCACAAAAACATGATATGCATTTTTAGGGTATTACATTCTACCCTCCTTCAAAAAAATTTATCCTCGAATTTAAAATAAACATGAATCTCAAGATTGGAACAAGAATGAACACTTGACTTTTATGTTTTATTCATTCTCCCATGTACACTTTTTCCATATATTGATTCCTTCATAATACTCTTGCCATTGAAATTCTTTATTCCAAAATTATTAGACTTGACGATTTACACTTTCTATTGGCTCTACTCTTATGACATTTCTTTATTAACACCAATATTTTAGACTTCAATACTTAGAATAATTATGGCACATAATTTTCATAGTATTCAGATATGGAATACCAAATAACATGGCTCATACCTAAAGGAATAGCAAACTTTATGCTACACTGTCAATCATTTCTAATACTTTATATGGTCTCGCGTATCTCGATGTCAACTTTCTTTTCTTGTCAAATCTCATAACACTTTCCATAGGTGATATTTAAAGAAAATATGATCACCAATATTAAATGAAAAACCTTTTCAGTTCTGTAATTCAATCAATGGTAAATATTGATCTCAATTACTTTTAAACTTCCATAACACATATCCTCATCTCTGAACTCTAATGCTTTATCATTTTTGAACTTCTTTCTTTAACTTCTTAAAATATGGATCCCGATCTTGGGTCACTTGAATATTATCAATTTACAATGGCTTAGCCCGACATTAGGCTATCAGAGCCTGGTTACTATCCAGGGATCTCAAATATAACTCTATACTCATATCAATTAACTCATTCATTTCAATTAACCAAAGCTGACATTTAGACATTCTAGCAAACATTTGATGTTCTTGTAGTGTCTGTGACATAGTCCTCAAGTACTCTACATGTTATTTTTCACTCATATTATAGATAAAGATATCATCTATAAACTTATTCAATACATAACTTAAACACTCTACTCATTAAATCCATAAATGTAGTTGGAACATTAATTAACCCGAATGACAATACCAGAAACTTATAGTATCCATGTCGGGTTCTAAAACAGTCTTGCAACTGCTCAGAAAAGATATCAAAGAACTCTCGGACCATAGGTGTCCGAACAATCCCAATTGAAATCTTTTGCACATTCACTACATATACTAGATATGTTGTACAATCTTACTTTATCATCTTTCTAGCCTGAATAACAGAAATGAAACAAATCCTATATTCATACTTATCGCTTTGGAATTCAAATTTTGGCAACCAAAATTTGACTTTCTTCTCATAACAATCAATAACTGATCAATATGCAGTTAACTAATTCATACCAAGTATTACATTAAGTTGCAAATAAGCAACTCCATCACATTAGCACATAAAAAGTTTATTATCAATTTCAATAACACATCTCGGATGACAATAATAATTCATTTTTATACTTTCTCTCATAGGTACAGTTATCTCTAAAGGGACATTCAATTGTTATCTTTCTCTATTTAACTGTGATGCAAACAAAAGAATGTATGACACTAGAGTCAAACAATGTATTTGTTATATCATCTTGTATTAAAATCATACCTATATCTGCATTATCAAATCTCTGTGTCTCCTGGGTGTTAACAGCAAAAACTCTTCCTTGGCCTTTACTTGCTGGGGCCTGACTACTGTTAGGACCTTGTCCTCTACCTCTACCCCTACTAGGAGCCTCTCGAGTTACATTATGACTCATTTGTACTGTAGGCTGAGACTCTGTAGCAGATGGCTGCTGATCATCCCATAAGGGATATCTATTAATAAAATGGCCATGTTGCCCACATTTCAGGCAAACACCTGTCTGCCTACGACATTCCCCTCCATGCCTTCTTCCATAAAAATCACAAATGGACATACAAGGCATTTGAGTAACAGGCCTAGAAGAACCCTATGAATATGCAGGTGCAGACTGCAATGATGGTCCCCTACTCTGAACCCTCCTCCTTTGACTACCAGATGGAGGTCCCTGATCAAATCGAGGCACTGGCTCAATCAATCTAGGATGGGAGCTGCTCTCCCCCCGCCTACTCTGGGATCCTGGTCCCCCCTTTCTCTTTTGATCCCTCTTCTTTCTCTCTGACCTGTATTTCTCTTCCATCTGAGTAGCTTTGTCTATAACTGTCATCAGAGATGTGAATTCCATAGCCAATAGAGCAATATGAAGTGAAGCATGTAATCCTCTCATGAACCTGCTGATCATATCAGCCTCAGTAGGTACAATGTGAGTAGCATATCTACTCAGTCTGATGAACTCCTCTATATACTTTTCTATAGTCCTGTCCCCCTGCTCTAATTGTTCAAATTGAATCAAGTTACGGGTCTTTACCCCTTCAGTAATGAACTCATCTATCAGACCCTGTCGAAACTCAGCCCATGAGGGTGGATGCTCACCATATAGCCTAGGCTCCATCCTACGAGAAAACCATGTCCATGCCTTCCCTTTTAATAACAATCCAACCAACTCTACAACTCTAAGATCAGAGCAAGGTAGTCTCTTAACTACCTTCTCAAACTCTTCTAGAAAATCCACTGGATCACTGCCTCTGTCGCCTCTAAACTCAGGCAAGTTTAGCTTTAGAAAGCTAAACATAGACACTCTGCCCTCATCAATAACTCGGCAAGCTCCTTGCACAATTGGCTCTCCAAGAACCACAGCTGGCTGTATAGGAGCTAGAGCAACTGGTACTGCAACAGGTGCAACAGGAGGGTGGCACTGCTGCAGGCACTGGAGGTGGCGGTACATTCTGTCATTCCCGCCTCAACTCTATTAACTCCCTATGCAAATCCATCATCCCCCTCATCATCTCATATCTCCAGGGGTCATCAGTCCTCTCAGTATCCCTTGTAGTCCGTCAGGATATAGACGGTCCCTCAGAAACAAAAACTTCTCTGACCAGGGACTCATTATAGGCTACCTCAGCCTCTCTGGTATCTCTATCTCCACCGTCAGACATCTCTGTAAACTATCAAAAAATATAGAACACGTACTCATTACATTTCAGATACACAAAATACTTATACATATTTGAGGAATATAACAAATGACGATACAGGAATTTCATATGCTCCATGGTTCCCTTAACTCGACCCATACTCTACTTAATTACTATTCCTCGGTAACCTAGGCTTTGTAAACACACAACCTCTAATATCGGCAACCTTGTGCTATGATACCACCTCTGTCATGACCCATTTTTGGATCACGACGGTCTTAGGGTATGGGAGATGCCGAGGCGACAGCACCCGTAGAACCCATACATCTATCACTATAATGCAATCACTCGCAATATCGCAGCGGAAACAACATATCTATACCCATCATCAATCACATAACAATATATATATATCCATTCACTCACATAAACACTATTTATTCTATCACTCTGACAATCATTCTGCAACTTTCTATAAATACTATAATCATATCATTAATAATCTCCAATATTCCCATACATACATGTTCATACACTAACTATACCATACAAAACACATGGAGCAGCTAGGATATGAACATACAAAATAATCAGTGTTCATACTATTACGCTGACACAAGATTTGCAGAATCCATAGAGAGCCAAAAGAGTTGGGATATCTGCCTCCTACTCTGCACCTAAGAAGGCAAACAGTGAGAGGGTGAGTATATATGATACTCAGTGAATCTAATATGCATCGACCAATAAAATGGATAATGGAACTTCAATAAGCAATAAGCAGATGACATAAATGAATCAAACTGCCCAGAATGTTTGTAATACAGAATCAAGTACAGAATATGACTGTAAGTAAACAATCATAACAATGAAGCACATATCACATGGATAAGATGGAAATTGACAGATATAGAGCTATGAACGCATAGAGATGTGTCCAGCACAAATCACAGTAAATATATATATAACATAAGACTGTACGGGTCATATGACTAGGACATCCCTTTCTAATACAGGGTATCAATCAATACAATGTGCACAAAGCTGACAACATGAACTCACTACCTTGTCGGAACGACAGCTCTGTCAAATCACCTCAGAGTCAATAGAAGCAATACACATCAATAGATACCATTTCAAAATAATGGCATCGACAAGTATCAATAACTCAGTAGAAATCAATTTAATGAGCATAAAGTCAATAAGACTTCAATAATAATAGATCAAATGATGACCAAAGATCTAACGACCAAAAATGGGAACAAACATAAAATGGTCATTTGCAGCCAAAAAGTTGACGCAATTGGCATGCCATTGTCGCTGGTGACGGTGGCATTCAAATGGTTGGCCTATGGATTTTTCGGCATGGTTTTGGTGCAATATTGACATTGCCCTAATTATCAACAAACATACACATGGAAAGCAATTTTTAGGCAATAACCACAACTCAATAATCTTCATCAAACACATCAATTTGGCATGGAAAACAAGTCGAAAACCAAGGCAAATTTTCCCAATTAGGGTTCGACCAAAAGGCATTTTTCACAATTGGATTCCAAATGGCATTTTATAAATTTAGGCATGACAAATGATGCATAAAAGACTCACCTATCACTCCAAATTACCTAGCAAACTTGCTTTGCCACCCAATTCCTCAATTCCTCATTATAGGCCAAAATCGGTGATTTTCTTCAATCGAATTTTCTACAACAATTTGAACATCAATTAATCACCAATAAATGCCCAATTGACTTACTCTATACTCAATTTACACATCCTAACTCATTTAAACAAAATCCAAACTTACAACTTCACTTTAGGGTTTGGAAATTGGGAAAAATTGCTTAATGCATCAATTGATGCAATTAAACCATTTACCCAATCCTACCAACATCTAATTAACCTAATTAAACCATAAAAACAAACAAATTAACAAATTACCTATTTTCCTCAAAGTGGTCGGATTCTTTAATGCCAAAATTCTTGAATTTTTCTTGATTTTCTATGGTTCAATTTGATAGAGGATGGATTATTTAATGTTTAGTCCAAGTTTCCATCACTTTTCCTTCACAAAATCAAAGAAAATTTGAATTGGAAAATTGGAAGAAGAAGACATGGATGGGAAGAAGGAAAAATGGCAAAAAAATTTCTAAGTCTTGCTTATATAGTATGAAAAAATGGCAAATTTCACTTTTGGTCCTCCAACTTTTTAGAATTTGCTTTTGATCCTTTTTCACTCGGTAATTCATTTTGATAATTTTGTCGGGAATTGGAATTCAAAGTGAATGTTCAAACATCTTATTTTTATTAATACTATTTAATAAAAATAGTTTCAGAGCCGTTATGAAACTCAGACTGTCGAATTTTCACTATTCCCCTTAAGTTCTCTTTATTTACGGTTTTGCCATTGCTTACTTTACCAGTTTTCTTAAACATTTTTACCTCTTTCTTCTTACTGTATTTACACTTGCATACACATTATCATTTATCCTCAATCCAAATTCAGAAATTCATCCGTCGACCGTACTACTATTTTTATGGCAGCGATATCAGTACCGACAATTTTCAAAAAAGTTTCTCGTTTTCGCTCTAACTGAGTTTTCAAAATTATCTTTAGCCACTTTGATAATTTTAATCCATATACTGAGAACTTATTTCACAAAAATATGATATGCATTTTTAGGGTATTACAGGTAGTGGCTAATTATCATGAACATGCTCATATGAAAGCAATTAAAAAGATTTTTAAACATGCCAATAACGTTGTGAATGTTAATTATGCATATAAATACATTTTAGCTCTAAGCTTAGCAATGCAACTAAACTAATTATTCAAACAGTAACATATGCTTACTTTAATAATCATGCAAACCTAATGAAACATGATTTAAATTTGCAATTATCAATTAATAGTAATAAAATACAAGTTTACATGCTTTAGATATCAAACCAAGCAAAATAACCTAATAATCTATTAGGACAGTAACATGTTCATATACATAGCTTATATAACATCTTTCAATATCCAAAAAGTGATTTAAATATATATTCATGAGGTTTTCTAATCATATATTAATCACAAGAAGTAATCATTCAAGTAAAAATACATGAAAGACATGAAAAAATCAAAGGAAATAGGCATCAGAGGAGTAGAGCCGTGAGGCTCTACTTTAGAGCCATATAACCCTAGGCAAGGGCTATACGACCCATGTAGGGCCATGCGGCTCTAGGTGTAATACCCTAGAAAATACTACCGTAATTGAACAGTTATCTAATCATTCATTGGTCTGGGAACATCGAAACGACTAAGAATAATTTTTGAAATACAGTTAGAATGCATATGAGATACTTTCCCGAAAAATATCGGTGTTAATAATACTGCCGAGAAAATAGCAGTTCAGTCGACTGAAGAATTTTTGAGTCAGACTGGGGGTAAAGAATTACATAAATATATGTGAAATTATGGTGAAAAGAAAAGGCTGAAAAATGTTTAGGAACAATGAAAAAGTAAGTAATGGCAAAATCGTAAATAAGGTGAACTTTAAGGGTATAATGGAAAACCAACTGTCTAAGTTTCAGAATGCCTCTAAAACTATTTTTATAATAAAGTATAAATAAAAATAAGCTATTTGAATTCCCACTTTGAAATCCAATTCTCAATAGAATTGTCAGAATAAATTACAAAAGGAAATGTGGCAAAAGTATGATTATTGGAAAGTTTAAAGACCTATTTGTAATTTGCCAATTTTAACTTACTATATAAGCGTGCCTTATGAATTTTTTTGACCATTTTCTTCTTTTTCTACCATGGATGGCCAAATGCTTCACTCATTTCTCCCACCAAATTTCTTACAAAAATCAAAGGAAAAATCAAGAGAAACTTGAATCAAACTATTGATTCATTGATTTCTAACTTTGGTTTGCTTGGAAAATCAAGCAATTTCAAGATAGGATGGCTTGAAGATCTCAACCCATTCTTCACTTTGAGGTAATGATGTGATTTTCTTGGTTTGATAGTTAATTTATATGTTTTAGATGTTGAATAGAATGGGTAACGTGTTTAATTACATCAATTGATGCATTTGATAGGTTTTCCCTAAATAGAAAACCCTAATTCAAAGTTGTAAGAGATGAATCTTTGAATTAGTGTTAGTTAATGTTAATTGATGGCAAATAAATGGCTAATAGATGGATTATATGTGATTTGTTTGATGTAGAGAACAAAAAATTGAAAAGTTACTATTTTTGCCTACTTTGAAGACTTTAGTGGCAAAATATGCAATTCAAGTGATTTGAAGTGTTAGGTGAGTTTAATATGCATCATTTGATATGCCTAATATGTTGAAAAGATGATTGAAATCTTTCTCCAAAAGGGCCATCTTGGCCGAACCTACCTAAGGCAATTTTGCCTTGATTTTTGTCATGTTTTTCCTTTGGTTTTCCATGCCTTTTTTATCCTTTTATGATGTTTATTTTTGGAAACGAATTCCTATTGAATAACCTACATTGTGTACTTATTGATTGATGTTGGGGCAATTTCAATGTTGCACCAAAACCTTGCCAAAATGTCTATTGAATATTGCACACCAAGTGTCCAATGAAATGCCTAGTTCAAATTCATAGGCCTACCATTGATTTCATTCGTAGGCCTACCATTTGAATGCCATCATCGCCAATGAAATTGGCATGCCAATTGAGCCAACTTCTTGACTTGTTTTGTCCAACTTTTGATTCATCCCATTGTTAATTGTTAATCATATTACTATTGTCTAATGATTCATCTATTGCTTATCCGTTGCTATATCGCAGTCTCGTTTGATT
>CANXYC010148296.1:0-11959 GCA_948193065.1 Aleurites moluccanus | reverse complement strand
TGGAAGTTTTGACATTAGTACTATGTAAATTCTAAATCTAAAGTATTTGTAAATATTGTACATAATAGAGGTTCCATGGTACTGTAAACTAAGTTTGGCATGTATATATATATATATGTATGTTGCATCCTTATATCTAAGTTGCATTTTAGAGATATAATTATATATTTTGAGATGTATAATTGTGATCTGTTGATCATATGTGGTTTTGAGTTGTTGTAAAGATCCAGAGGGATCCTTGATATTGAGATAGATATGGAAGTATATAGTTGAAGTGCTTGTTTATATGTTTAGCAGCTAGGCATACTCCTTATATAGAGGAAATGCTGTCCAATTTTTCATAAGTTTACTAAGCCATTTTGAGCTTATTATTGTATTGCATGCCATATAGTATAGTTATATGGGTTCTTCGTGGTACTGGTAGCATAAGCAACACCCGTACCCTAGGACCGTCATGGCTCCCAAGTTGGGTTGTGACATATATGGATAAATGTATAAGAACTGGTGGTTATAATGGTGTGAGGCTTCACCCAAGTACCACGTCCGGTTTGCTCGAGGAATTGGATTGCTTATTTAGGGCTCGGTTCCACGTTGCGAGTTGTCGTTGCTTTTTCTCTTTTGAAATCATTTTGGTTTTGAAATATATTTCGGGAAGTTGCCACCTTAATTTTATTTTTTAATGGGAAAATGTAAGTCTAAAACCCCAAAATTGACTCCAATTTAAAATCACTAGACCTTCAAATTTAGTTGGATCTGAATACTAGGTTTTCAGTTTAAAAAATTTGGACTTGGCTTTTTTTAATTAATTCTGTGTGAAAATATTTTTCGTAATTAGCTTAATTGCTTGGCATTTATATGGATTCAAGACAATAAATAAATCATACATTCAAAGCGATAAAGAAATTAAAGTAGTTTACATATTTAAGAGATGAAGATATTAACTCTAGCCCTTATGGATTCTAGGTTAATCATATATTCCTCAATAGAGCCTTAATTAGAGATATTAACTATAGCCCTTATGGATTATAGGTTAATCACCCTTATGCCCCGGTCAAACTTTCAAACTACTACTGAATCCATGGGCAGGCACTAGACAACCTGGATATTCGGGAGTCAAAAACTCGTTAATTTGAAGAATACAAAATGTCACGAGTTCAAAATTCTCATCCACCTTTTTTTTGAAATTTGACATAGGGTACTATAGATATCATAATTTGAATCACTGCCTTTTCTTTGAATCTTTATCAAAGAGACAATCCCAGCAAAATTAAGAAAATGGGTGAGCAAGAGAAACAAAGAGGTGAACAAAAGCAAGAGCAGGATGGAGAAAATATTTTTGAATTTTTTTGATTTGATGCTTCATATAGAATGGGAATCAAAATCCACGTTTTGCCCTTCTCGCGAAGGGATTTCGGGTTTGGTATGAAAATAAAGTTGACTTTTGGTCAGTTCAAAAGTCAGTTTTGGCTTTGATTTATGGTCTGATTCATGATAAAAAGTCTGATTTGGGAAGTCTGATTATATATTCCTTTGAGATTTGCAACTAAGCGGTCATAAGATTGTTTTTCTGGACTGAAGTTTCACGTTTTGGTTTGGAGGAGTGGAGCTAGGTTTGAGCTCTTATCTTGATTTAGGCTCTATTGGCCATTGTCGATCTTTCATTTATTTAATTTAAAGAGAATTAAAAAAATTGGTTTAGTCTAAAAAATAGTTAAACCACTTGAATATAAGAGAAATTTGCTTAGAGGGAGAAAAAAAGTGTTTTACTAAGGAAAATTCTACTCAACAAAGCAAGGTATGTGGACAAATAAAGAGGAGGGGGGAATTTATAGACCTCCTAAGGAAAAATTGTCAAAAATTGTTGGAGGAGAGATAATTGCCACACGAAGGCTTTGGCAGTGCCACTAGACACAGGTGGCGACATAATGGAAGAAGGTTGTCGGCAAATGACCTGAAGTTGGTGGCCTTGGGTGTGCCACTTGCGGCACTGCTAAAAGGAGCAAGCTCTACCTCTAGTTCTTACTGGTAACATTTTGAGTCAGATTCAAACAAATGATAGCTCTAGAAAGAGAGAAAAGTCATACGGTTATGATAAAATTGACGGATCCGCAATCCGAGATGAAATGGGTCAAATATCACATTCGTACGCATTTGTAGCACATCAAGGGACGTATTGGTCATTTTGAAATTGTTCAAAAGCTATAAATAGGGGCTTCCCCTTCTCATTTCTTCACTCTATTTTAAACTTCACTTTTTCTCTCTAGAAATCTCTTCTCTAGGATATCTCTATATTTTTAGCTCCAAAATATCTTCAGTTTACAACAGTGTGATCAACAGGGGTGCAAGGTACGAGGCTTCTAAGACGAACCCAGATTATGACAATCTGTTGTAGGAACAAGAGGACCATATGTCCTGGACTGCCAAATAAAGGTATTTTCTACTTTATGCTCATCTATTTTGCATTTATTTATTTATTGTATATATTTATTATTTTTTATGCTCACATCATTAGCCTTAAGAAAAGGGGTGCTAGGTAAGCTTGTCAAAGGTACTTACTATTTTAGAGAAATATCCCTAGATGATGGACATGCTAGAATCGAGTAGGCTCCTTTTATTTCTAAAGTGAACCCTGGTTCCGGGAGTCATCCCAACCTGATGAAGGCTTTGACCAAAATGTGGTGGGATACCATAAACATGCTTCATTTTCCTTGTGGAGAGCTGATTGTCACTTCGCTCGACCTTTGCATACTGACAGACATCAGATTCGAATCCCATCCCCTGGATTATTATGGAAATTGGAGGGAGAAGTATTCCCCTGAGCAGATGGATCATTTTCTGGGTATCGACTTGCCTCGAGGTTACATTACAGTTCCCCAGACTTGGTTATGAAGCAATTAAGGGTGCTTAAGTCCTATTCTGATTTTTCCAATTTTAACAAGATTATCTCCAGGCTCATGGTTCTGATCCTTATTGGTTGCACCATTGGGCGTACTCATTGGGACACATTGGATTTGAATCTTATAGACAACCTTATACATATGATTGTCCTTGGGGGATATGGCTAGGGAGGCACCATTTTGATCATAATGTACTAGGAGATGACAGATTTGTGCATGGTTCATTCACTTTATACGGAGGGACTCATGTTATCTGGGAGGTAAACATTAATTGTCTGTTTACTTTTATTTTTTGATTAGTGTCTGTTTGTTTTGTCTGTCATCTATTTGTCTGCTTGTTTGATCTGTCTATTCTGACTGATTATTTTATTTCATGCATCTGTCTGTTCTTTTTTATTTTCTATTTATCAATTATCTATTTTATCTGTCTGTCTAATCTATCTACTCTGACTTGCTGATTGTTTGTTCTAATTATCTATTTTGTCTTTCTAATTGGTTATAGGTTCTAACTTTCTAATTGTCCATATTGTTTAATTTTTTGTTCTGACTTTTTGATTGTTTGTACATTCTATCTATACTGTCTGATTGTTTGATTTGTCTGTTCTGACTAACTTTTTTTTTTTGTTTCATGCATATGTCTATTATGTTTGATTTTCTATCTATCCAATTATCTATTTTGTCTGTCTGTCTAATATGTCTACTCTGACTTTCTAATTGTTTGATCTGATTATCTATTTTTTCTTTCTGATTGGTTATATGTTCTGACTTTTTAATTTTTTGTACTGTTTGATTTTTTGTTATGACTTTTTGATTATTTGTTTTATCTATCTATATTGTCTGGTTGTCTATTCTGACTTTTTAATTGTTTGTACTATATGTTTGTACTGTATACTTTGACTTTTTGATTATCTGTTCTATTTGTAGGGTTGGGCCTACGAGTACTTTCCTTTTATAGGTCCCATTCTGAATTCGCCCAAGCTGGATGAATTTCTCATTGACCATCTATGGAACTTGCATAATTGGGTTGATATTGACAAGTGTAACTTTCTTGCCCTTCGGGCCTTTTTCGGCTCCTTAAATCTCGGCAAGGTATTTTTAGCTTTATTCTTTTTGTTTGCACATTGCTTTTTTGTTTTAACCATGCCATTGTTTATTCAGGTTCAATTAAGACCCTATGCAGAAGGATTGCATCTATTGCCACTGGAATTATAGTCATGTCGGCGCATGTGCATATGTCATGTGCTTCTTTAATCTCCCTTTTTTCGTCTGTATTACCTAGGGGAGTGGGTCAAGGCTCATATTTTGGGTGATCAAAAAGTGCCTCAACATCTCCCAATCGACATGCGACAGGTTCGTAGGGTCTGAGCGACTGAAGCTGCTTATAATAGGCTCTCATGGAACATGTTCCATAGACCAAGGGAGTCTTAAGTTGTTTTCTATAATACATATCTGATGGGTAGGGTTGGTGATCCCTGTCAACTAGGCAACCAACCTACTATTGCTGATGTTATCACTGCTGCTACCAAGCCTATTATCGGCACCTCATCCAAGCCTCCTACTTAGCTTAGTATCAGTGCTTCTAGTGGGTTTCCTGCACCTAATGCATCCCCTGGATCATCTTCGGACAACTCGCCTTGGAGGAATAAATTTTAGGTGTCAAGGGAGATTCCTTAACTTAGTCGTGGCAAAGGAACACATATTCACCAGTTTCAGAGTCAGTAAACCCTTGGTTGATGCCTTTTCCTAAAAGTGGAGAGGTACTATTTTATTCTGCTTATAGTTCACTTTTGGAAGTGATTCTTAACAACTGTCTCTGATTTGAGTTTGCTTTATTTATATGGGTCCTTTTTTATTAGGTTCGACATACCTACCAGATGGCCCGCATGATGAAGGTGGACTTTGCAATCTACTGAGGTGGACTTTGAGAGATCTCAACAGCTAAAGGATCCTCAATAGCGTCATCATCATAGTTGTTAGCTTATTGTATTTTTTATTTTTTCCTTATACTTTTCTATAACGGGTTAGTTATGAGGAGCTAATAATGAACAATGCTATATATGTTTGATGCATGTGTTCCTTCATAAACAATGTTTTATGTATGTACTTATTATTTGATGTATGAACCTAATTAATTATTTGTTATGGATGCTATGTGCAACTAAAATATGAATGTATGTGATTTTGATGTATTGAAAATGAATTTATACAATGAAATGTAGCCAAAAGCATCGAGGTGCCCCGAAACGCCTCAAAACATACAAAAAACTGACATGGACTGGATAAACTCGTTGAAATATGAAAGACTCGTGCTTTGCTGCCAATCAAAAGAGCGATTACTACTAGTTCAACTGGGGGCAGCTACTATTGGAGCTGGCGACGCTGCCAGTTCTGCCTTGTGGCAAAGCCTTTTCATGGTAGTGGCACTTATCCTAAGCTACCCTGCACCTTAGCTGTAAAATACCCCTTCTTTTTTTGACAAGCCTTATTGACTCTTTGTCACATTAGGCTTGTCATTTTTTTCTAAACCTTTCAAATGGAAACCCTACTTCAGTCGCAGTTTGTTTTTGTGGACCAAAGCACTAGATAAGGTGGATAAGATAAATTTAGAGCGATATGGTATTAATTCAGTTTTGACTCTGAGAGGTGTGAGGAATGAATAGGATTTTTTGAGGGCCTATTTGAGGTTTTGGGTTCTAATCGATTACATATTTCACTTCGGGGCGAGTGTGGAAGGGATTTGTCCCACATTCGAGGAGTTTAGTTCCATTCTCAGTAGTGATTCAGATGTCGGGCTTACAATTCTAGAATATTGAATGGGGTATTTTCAGTCTTTCCAATAGTTATTGTGGTTGAGCAGATAATAGGCTAGGCGTATGGTTGTGGATGATATGATCAATCTGACGGTTGTCATCACCAAGTTTGTAGAGTCATGGGACCTTGATGATTTTGAGAGGTAGAGGATAAGGATGGTTACGCTAATGTTGTTCTTGACAGTCGGTTGTTTGTTTATAAGCTCGTCAGGCTGGGTGAGATCAAGGTAGTTGAGTTAGTTGATAAGATGGGGTAAGGGCTCTCCATTACTAAGATCCTTTTGGATGAGATTATGCATTAACTAGATATCAAATGTCAGTTTGAGGGGACATGGATAGCTATCTCGGTGATCCTCCAAGTAAGAGAATGATTCTCCCCATGGATTTTTTTTTTTTGTTTTTATAAGTTTGTTCTATTTTTATGGCTGTCTACTTGCCTATTTTATTCTATATTTTCCTCTATTTGGGTTCTTATTCTCACCATTTTTTTTTTAGGTTTAGCTCAAGGATCATTTTTAGGTGGTGGCTCCTCTGGATAGGATGCCCTACATGGCAACGAGCTACAAGATAAGGAGGACAACTTTGATTCTGATAGGAAGTGGATTGGTTGGCTATTGGAGCTAGGTCCAAAGGACATTTGATGGTTTTGTTTCTTGTATTGGATTCACTCATTGATGATTATGAGCTATGGGTATATGATGGGCATCCACTCGACTACTTTCATCCTTAGTACCAGGGTTCTGAGGCAGAAGGGCCAATCTCAGGGAAATTCTATCCAATGGGCTTATTTTTTCAACCTCTTTGATTTATGGTCGCTTAGCTCGGGCCATTATGAATGGTTGGAGTAGGAATATGAGGTTTACGAACCCGACTGGGCTATCTAACAGGTTAAAGGGATATGACGCCTGGCTCATGAAGACAGTGTGGCCTACGGAGAAACTATGACTGGTGACTCTGATTTATGAGGTAGAGAGTGACTTGGCGACAGAGGATGAGATTAGGATGACTGTAGCCGCATGAGCTGTTGGAGTTATGTGTAATACCCTAGGAAGCTCTATCTTGTATGCATGAATTAATTCTCAGTTTATGGTTTAAAAGCATTAAAATGATGGGAAATAATTTTAGAGACACAATTAGAAAGTAAATGCAAAACTTTTTCGGAAATCATCGGTGTCAAGAACACTGCCAGAAAAAAAAAGCAGTCCGGCTAATTTAAGAATTTTTGACCTATACTTGGGGGATTAAATAAGTTAATTTTATGTGAAATTATGGTGAAAAGAAAGAGTTGAAAAATATTTAGGAACACTGAAAATAAGAGTGATGGCAAAATTATAAATAAAGGCAACTTTGGGGGTAATTTTAGATATCAACTGTCTGGGATCAAGAAATGATCCATAACTATTTTAAAAGGATAGAACAACTTAAAATAAGGTATTATACTCCGCACACTTGAGGTTGAATCTAAACAGAATAGCTAGAATAAATTACAGAAAGTTTTGGGGTCAAAAATACAAATAAGAAAAATTTTAGGCTAAAAGTGCAATTAAACAATGTTGTGGGACCCACCCATTCTAGAACTAAGATTGCCATTTTTGCCCACTTTAAGAAAATTGGTGGCAAATCAATTTTGATGGCTTGTTTGGAGTGCTATATGAGTTTAATATGCATCAAATATCATGCCTAATGTGTTGAAATGTTGACTGGAACTTGTCTCCAAAAATCTCATTTTGGCTGAACTACTTATGCTTATTTTGCCTTGATTTTTGCTTTGTTTTCCTTTGATTTTCTATGCCATTTTGTTCCTTTTAATTGTGTTTAATATTGGCAAATTGATGTTTTTTGTGTTACCTACATTGTTAGCTATTTGTTGATTGTATGGGCAATGTCAATGTTGCACCATAACTTAGCCAATTTATCCATCCATTGTTGCACATAAAGTGTTCGATGAAATGCCTAGTTCAAAATCCATAGGCCTACCATTTGAATTCCATTGCCTCCAGCGACATTGGCATGCCAATTGAGCCAACTTCTTGACTTGTTTTGTCCAACTTTTGATCCATCACATTGTTAATTGCTAATCATGTTACTACTGTTTATTGGTTCATATATTGCTTATATGTTGTTAAATCGTAGTCTCGTTTGATTATTAATGAGTTACTGCTACTTGATGCTATTGATATTGTATATTGATATCTATTGATTTGTTCCATATTTTTATTGACTCCTATGAGATTTGATACAGCTATCGCTCCGACAGGGTAGTGGGTACATGCTGTCAGCAATGTACATATTGTATAATGATACCCTAGCTGGGAAGGGTTAACAGTCCTAGCCATAAGACCTGATCAGTCTTATGTTTATTGATACTTGATGGATACATGTGATATGAGTTTCATGGCCCTTCATCAGTTTTATCCATGAGATATATTTTCTACAGATTTGATTATTGATTCTACAGTCATCTACTATAATTGGATTCTATATTCTGACATTGTTGAGTAGATTGTTATTATTTATTCATCTGACTATTATTTATTGATTATTCCAGTCTTTATTTTTGGTCGATGTGTATTAGATTTACTGAGTATCTTTTATACTCACTCTTTCATGTTTCCCCTTTCCATGTGCAAAGTAGTAGGCAGATTCTCGACTATTGCTTCCCGAGGAATTCTGCAGTGTCCTATACCAGTATAATTATTTAAAACACTATATTTTGTATGTATGTCTTTTAGTAGCTCAATGGGATGTATAATGGTATAGTTAGATGATGTATATGTATGTATGGCATATTATGGAATATAATTACTGTTATGGCATGAGATGATAATAGTTACAACCAATTGCAATATGAATTACAGACAGATTACAAAATGCCAGAATGAATAGTAATTAAGTAATTGATTAATAAATTGATAGTAATTGTTATTAGTATGTGATACTGGGTTCTACGGGTGTCGGTCGCCCCTGTCATCTCTCGCATCCTAGGACAGTCATATTCCGAAATCGGGATGTGATAGAGGTGGTATCAAAGCAGTATGTTCTAAAGGAATAGTAAATAAGTACATTATGGGTAGAGTTAAGTAAACCATGGAGCATAGGAACTCTTGTATCATCTTTTATTATATTCGTCGAGTATGTATAAGTATTATGCATTTGTATAATATACTGAGTACGTGTTCCATTTTTTGACAGTTGACAGAGATGTCCGACCACAGAGACAGGGATACTAGAGAGGCAGAGGTAGCCTCTAACGAGTCTCTTGTCCGAGAATTTTCAGAGGGACCGTTCAAATCCCAATGGATGACAGAGGAGATAGAAAGGAGTGATGACCCCCTGAAGGCTGGAGATGATGTAAGGATGATTGAATTATGTCAGGAATTAGCAAAAATGAGGTAGGAACGAAAGAATATGCCGTCACCACTAGTGCCAGCAGCAGTGCCACCCCTATTGCACCAGCTGTAGTACCTGTTGCTCCAGCTCCTATGCAGCCAATTGTGGTTCATGGATAGTCTGCTGTACAGGGAGCCCGCCGAGTTATTGATGAGGACAGAGTATCTATGTTTAGCTTTCTGAAGCTTAATCTGCTAAAGTTCAGGGGTGACAGAGGCAATGAGCCAATTGATTTCCTTGAGCAGGTTGAGAAGGAAGTGAGGAGACTACCTTCTTTAGATATCAGAGCAGTTGAGTTAGTGGGTTTGTTACTGAAAGGAAAGCCTGGACTTGGTTTTCTCGACGTATAGAGCCCAGATTGTATGGTGATCATCCTCTTAATTAGGCAGAGTTCAGACAAGGACTGATTGATGAGTTCTTGATAGAGGGGGTGAAGACTAGGAATTTGATATAGTTTGAGCAGCTTGAGCAGGATAGTAGGACAGTTGAGGGGTATGTTGAGGAGTTTATCAGATTGAGCAGATATGCTACACATATTACTCTTACTGAGGCAAATTTGATCAGCAGATTCAGGAGGGGTTTGCATGCCTCACATCATAACGCCCTACATGCTATAGAGTTTACATCTCTGACTACTATCATTGACAAGGCCAATCAGATGGAGGAAAAGTACAAGTTAGAGAGAGCCAAGAGAGATCATATAAGGAAGAGAGGACCCAGATCACAGGGTAGGAGAGGGGAGAGCAGCTCCCAGCCTAGACAAATTGAGGCAATGCCCATGTTTGATCAGAGAGCTCTATCTGGCAGTCAGAGGAGGAGGACACAGAGTAGGGGACCTTCAGTGCTATCTGCACTAGCTCATTTACAAGGTTCTTGTAACATCTCAGCTTAAACCTATAACCTGAGCCATAAAGGGTAACTTATGGGGAATTTTTTGCTTAATTTAAAAGTGATGAATGTTATGTGTTTATGCATGAATTTGATTGATATGCATGTTATGTGATGTGTTTCAATGAATAGAGGGGGTTTAAAAGCTGTTAGGAAGAAATCAGGTAAGTTCGAGTTTTTGGTGAACTGGGGGCAAAATGGTCATTTCACACCCCTTCGAGTTTTTATGGAATTAACATCATATTTGATGATAAAATAGAATATCAGATCATGAAAATAGAGGTTTTATGATTAAATGAATTATTGCTGGAAAGTTAAACCCAGTAGAAAATAATTTCGGGCAAAGCTGCTCGGAAAGGGATTTCATTTGAACTAAGGGTAGTTTGGCCTTTTCCTTTGAATTATGGACTTATTTGGTGTATGCAAGCCTATGGTAACATGTTAGGCTAACTTAAAACAAATCATTGGATGAAAAGATGAAGAAATGGATGGTTAGTAAGCTAGGTTTCACCATTTTTACCATAAGCTCAAAGCATTGGATCACACCATTTGATTTTTAGTTAGATTTTTGCCACCTCTTCACCATTCTTAGCCAAAACACCAACCAAAACTTTCTCTTTCTTCATTATAGGTTTCGGCCACCATTGATAAACACCAAAGCTTATTGTTTTCTTTCATTTTTTGATCCAAACTTGTTAATTTCATCATTCTAAACGCTAATCTATCCTTAGATTCAAAGGAAAAACAATAAAAAGTGAAAAATCAAAGCTTTGAAGTTTTTGAAGAACTATTGGAAAAGTAAGTGATTTTTCCATTCTTTTGGTTTAATTATGTTCTTAAGATGTTCTTTGATGTTAATTAGTATCAAAATATGTTTTGGTTGGAAGAAAAATCAAAAGTTGGAAGAAAATCCTAATAGGAAGAAATATGAATCAAAGTTTTGTTTTGATGAATTATTTTTGTTCAAATGATGTGTATGTGATGTGTTTAACATGAATTAGTGATCATTTAATGGAAACAAATTCATTTGAAGGAAGAAATAGGTTGGTCGAAACTTGAGGTGCTTAAGGATGGTTTGATACTTTGATGTTTAATAGGTTTAAATGGATGAATGTTATGTATTTGATATATATATATATATATATATATGTTGTATTTTTGTGAAAATAGGTGAACCGTCGAATACTCCAGCTGGGTGTGTCGAGCGACTGGCTGATTAGGGCTTACGGGTGTACATTGGGGGATAAAGTGATCTTTTGAGCAAAAGGTGAGTCTATATGTATAATCATGCATGATTTGCATCATATATCATATGAAAAGTCATTTGGAATGATAAACTAGCATTTGCTATCTTATAGTACCTACAATGCATATTGGCCAGTAAATAAGCCCACCGAAACGACCTAAAATGATCTAAACTTTTTCTGTCTATAAAATGAAATCCAGAAATCCAATTGAGCCACCACTTGGCCCAATATTCTAGTTTTTTCCCAAGCTTTAAAATGGTACCTCATGGTCCACCTAAATCCTTTGGTAACATAGTTAACCAGAAACTACTCACAAATCCCAAAACGGACCCGTAACGACGAGAGTCAGTTGCGGCAGCGCAACTAGGCCCTGTCGGGCATATTTTTGACTTAAGACAAACTTGTTCTATTATTCATTATAAATATATATATATATGATTGTTCCACAGCTATATGAGTTCTATTTATGCTATATTTATTGTTATACAGAGACACACCCATATGGTAGTATAACAGGGCTACCTCGATGGTGTAGCGGGGAATTCTATCAACCGTGTGCACACTGGTATTAATTTGACCCTTGCTAGGGAGGGTGTAATATTCTCTAGTCGTAAGGGCTGATCACTCTTACGTACAGTGGATTATGCACTTTATAATAGTGTTAGAGTATGGAATTATGAACGATTGTGCTATTACAAACAGTGCAATTGCACTTTTCATTAGACCC
>CANXYC010148281.1:0-11214 GCA_948193065.1 Aleurites moluccanus | reverse complement strand
TTTTTTTTTTTTTTTTTTTTTTTTTTTTTTTTTTTTTTTTTTTTTGAAGACCTTATAAGTTTTTTCATTTAAAGAATAACCAATAAAAATTGTTTCATTCGATTTAACATCAAATTTATCTAAATTATCCTTACCACTATTCGAAACAAAACATTTGCAACTACATGGGTGAAATTATGTAACATTAGGCTTTCTTTCTTTACATAATTCATATGAAGTCTTTTTAAGGATGGGCCTTACCATTGCTCTATTTAGAATGTAGTAAGATGTGTTGACCGCTTCAACCAAAAAATACTTAAGCAAATTATTTTCACAAAATATAGTTATTGCCATTTCAATGAGCGACCTAGTTTTTTTTTAACAACACCATTTTATTGAGAAGTCCTAGGTGCCAAAAAGTTATGCGTTATGCCATATTCTTTAAAATATATTTCAAAATCGAAATTTTCAAATTCTTTTCCATTATCACTTTTAACGTTAGAAATAACATATCCCTTTTAATTTTGCAAAGTTTTATAAGAGGAATAAATGAATGATATGCATTATGTTTATGAGCAAGAAAGAGTACCCATGTAAATCTAGAGTAGTCATCAACTACAACAAGATAATAATACTTTCCTCCAAGACTAGCAGTTTTAGTTAGATCAAAAAGACCAATATGTAAAATTTGAAGTGGTCTAGAAGTTGAAATAATATTTTTTGATTTGAAAAAACTTCTAAACTGTTTACCTTTAGCACAAGTATCATAAATATTTTCATTTTTGAAAATTAGCTTGGGCAAACTATTTACTAAGTCTCTTTTTGAAAGTTTTGAGATTATATCCATACTAGCATAGCCAAGTTTCCTATACCATAAGGACGGATCCTCATCTTTTGATGCAAATAAATAAAGGTTTTCATTTGATACATTGTTTAGGTTCACAACATAGATATTTCCTTGGCGATAGCCTATGAAAGCAATGTTGTTGGTTTTAGTGTCCACTACTTCACAAGCAAAAGACTTAAAGATGACTATATAGCCAACATCACATAATTAACTAATGCTAAGAAAATTATGTTTAAGTTTATCAACAAAGATTACTTTGGAAATAGATGTATCACTGTTGAAAATTGAGCCAATACTAATAACTTTGCCCTTGGAGTTGTTACCAAAGCTTACATTTCCACTTTTTGTCATGAGCTCAATAAATATGGATTTATCTCTGGTCATATACTTGGAGCATCCACAATCCATAATACAATTATCTTTCTTTTACTTTTGAACCTACAAAATAAAGCATAATCCATCCCTTCTTTGGTACCCAGGTTCCTTTGGATCCATACATATTAGTATACTTGAGAATTCTTATATTCTCATCAATTGGAATTGATTCTTTTGGAATCCATATCTTTTTAATAGAGTAGGATCTCTTTTATTTAATAGAACACCTATGTATATTATGACCATAATATTTGCAATAATTACATTTTATCATCCTTTTAGGATTCACAATTTTCTGTTCAAAAAATGTATTGACTTTCTTTACTTTTAAATTTGTATGATATCCTAATATGGCTTTATAAAAAACCATTATATGTGAAGTAATGATATGTTCAAGAGTTATGCTTTCTTGAATAAACTTGTTTAGAAGCTCATTTGAGTTTTTAAGCTCACTCTTAATTTTTTCATTATCACACAAAAGGTCTGACTAGTCATTCTTTAAATTTGTAATTTGAGTTGAGAGATTCTCTTTCTAAATATCAAAATTTGAATTCTCTTCTGATAAAGTATCCTCAAACTCAATTTTTAATTTGCATAAATTTTATTTAAAACTTTGTTTTCTTTCGAAATGCTTAAAATTTTTTCCATCAATACATTAAAGACACATTCTAATTCATGAAGAGTATAAGGTTTAGGATTTACATCGAGAAGTTCTTCATCCATTATTTCTTCATTCTCTAATGCTATGAGGCAAAGAATGATCTTCTCTTCTTCTTTTTCATTAGTAAAATCATCATCATTTGAAGTGTCACTCCTACTTTAAGCTACATAAACTTTGTTTTCTCCTAAATCTTTTCATTTTCTTTACATTCTTCTTCTTGTGTTTGACATTAGGACAATCCACATTCATATGTCCGGGCTTCTTGCATTCGAAGGAAATAATTTCCTTCTTTTTTATCCTCCATTTTCTTCTTTTTTTTTTTGAAATTTCTTCTTTTAAATCTATCTTTTGACAAAAATTTGCCAAATTTTACTGTAAGAAGAGCAATTTCATCACCTTTGTCTTTCTCACTAGAAGAATCATCATTCTTCTCAACTATTGTTTTTAAAAGCAATTCCTTTTTCTTTCTTGGAAGGGTTTTCTTCTTCTTTTTCTCTTGTAGCTTCTCTATTGTTAAGCTTTAACTTAAAGTCATGAGATTTCCAATAAAGTCTTCAAGAGTTAAGAAGCTTCAGTTCTTTGATTCTTCAATAGTATCAACTTTGGCATTAAATTTTGCTGGTAAAGATCTCAAAAACTTAGTGATAAGCTCTTTTTGAGTGAATACTGTGTCAAGTCCCTTCAAGTCATTTATTATAGTAATTAATCATTTGTAAATTTCACTAATAGTTTCATCTTTTTTCATAGTGAAATTTTCAAAGTTTGAAGTGAACATGTTTATCTTTGTATCTTTGATTTGATTTGTGCCTTCTTGAGCAACTCTTAGCACATCTCATACTTCTTTTGCCGAATTAAAAGCCGAAACTCTATTAAATTCGGTAGCATCAAGAGACCAAAATAAAAAATTCATAGCTTTGAAATTATTTATTATGTTGCTTTTTATCTTCAGCCATAAGAGTTGAATATTCTCACTACAAGAAATTTGATAAAATACGATGTAGAAAATCATCATATAAAGTGCTTTTTTCGTCATAAAAAATTTATGGGGACAAAATAATTTCATCGCAATAGTCATCATGGCAAGCCTATTATATAAAGTATATGGGACAATTAGTTTGTTCATCATTAAAAGACTTACTTTTAATGACTATAATGGTAATTGTAATAAATGTTTATTGCTTATAGTAACATTAAAATTGTCATGATTAGCATTCAAATTTTGTAACTTATTATACTATTTCGTCACCAAAAGGTGAATATATAATGATGATAATAGCATTAATTATAAATTTATATAAATTTAATGATACCAAATTCGTCATAATTAACATCCAAATGTTGTCACTTATTATAGTATTTCGTCATCAAAAAATGAACCTTTAATAATGATAATAGTCATCGTCATAAAATTTTATAGCTTAGTGACACTTAACTCATCATCAATAGCATCCAAATGTTGTCACTTATTATAATATTTCATCACCAATAGGTTAACTTTTAATGACGATAATTGTCATCGTCATAAAATTTTATACCTTCAGGGATGTTAAAATCGTCATAATTGGCATCTAAATTATGTCACCTACTATAATATTTCTTCACTAAAAAAAATCCTTTTGATAACAACATTATAATTTGTTATTAATATTTAAACATTTTGTGACAACAAAATATGTTAGCAAATTTTACTATGTTTGATGAAACTAATAACGTCATAATTGATGTGTTCTGTAATGACAAATTTGTCAATTTTCATCAAATCTTAAATTATTTATGACAAAAATAATTGTCATTATATTTTTTTCCATTATTAGTGACAAAATAAATGTCACAAACAAATACAAATGTTTACGATAATTCTGTCATAATTGATAATTATAAATTATCATTTAAAATATTATGTTGATGATATGTGACGAAAATTATCATCATAAGTAATTTATATATATAATGAGAAATTAAAAGTGTCATAAACTTTTCAAAAATTACTGGTGACATTTTTGTATTCATCAATAATTATTAAATTATTATTGCTATTAAATCATTAATATCCAAAAGTATTGAAAATACCGAATTATTTAACATTATCAAACTAGAAATATGGAAAACAATACACAACATTTAACTAATTAAAGCAAGTATTCTCTAAGCATCATCACATCGTTCAAAAATCTAATTTCCAAAATTTTCTTACATAAACTCCATATGAGCTCCAACTTCGTGCATCTTGAAACATCAACATCTGCAAATTTTTTCCACATTTTAGAAAATACATACAGTTAATTAATAGAGAAAAATATACGTAAAAAAAAATAACAAAATCACCTTTAATGCTACTTATTTATAATCATGCATATTTCAAAAATATATTAAAAAAGTGCACCTAAAAGTTAATTGCGAAAAAAAGAGGCACAAAAAATAAAAGTGCAACATAAAAAATAAAGGCATATATCACTTATAAAAAAATAGTCAATCTACTTGCATCCCATTAGCTACCATGATTGATAAAAGCTTTTCAACAGTCATTCCTTGTTCAGATAGCTGACCCTTTAAATCAGTAATCATAGTTTCATGTACATCCATTTGAGTCTTGAGCTCCTTAACATCTGACTCAGATATATTTAATTTTTCTTGTGTCTCTGAAAGTTCATTTTGTAATTTTTGTGTAGCTAAGTCAGTAGATGATGAGCGTCTACTTAGAGGGTTGGGACCATATCCAAGACCCTTTATGTAACCTATTCCAAGGCCAAGCACTCTTGAACTATTATTCCTGGTGATTGCATTGTTCTACTTTCTCCATCGTTAAATTCTATTTAAACAAAAATTATTAGCACTTTAAATAAATATTATTCACCTTATTATAACTCTGAAAAATGGGTTGGCTTATACAACTCAATTCTATCACAAGATTCTCCATTCAGCTTCTTTTGAGACTAAAATTAGAAAAATAAAATAAAAATCTAAAAATAAGAAAGCTTTTCAAAAATTAATAAATTGAGACTACTCCCTATTTCTTGACGATGAATAGTGAATGACTTTCTACCAGAAATATATGAGGCTTTCACTTTACTTCGATTTGCAGCATTTGTTGCACATATTTTCTAAAATAAATAAATAATTTTTCTTAATAGATTTAGCATTTGTTGCACAAATTCATTGATAATATTAACTCGACAATTGCCTAATATTATAACCAAATATTGAAAAAAAAACTATTTTTTTATAATAGTATAAATTGATTTAATACATGATATTTAAGATTTGCAAAATGATCACAAAGTGTACAATGACTTTGAACAACAATATTCTTAGGTTTGTTCTTCTTTGCCTCCTCCACAGATGAATACTTAAATTTTGCGTGCAGCTTAAAACGCTCTTGGCAGCTACTGTTTTTCAGCCTTTCAATCAAGCTATCTTCCACACCCAATTCATCCATATTCACATCCAAATAAATCTATAGACAATATAATATTTTTTAGAAGAATGTAACAAAGTTATGAAAATAATATTGGAAATATGAATAAATAAATATATATAAGAATGCACACTTACATTTATATGGCCAAAGCTTGATTGTAGATCATTGTCTTGGTCTACATCACGCGACTTAATGGGTACTGGAAATACATTTCGAGTAACCACTCCAAGTGTACTAGCAAGTTTGACAGATTCTTCTCTATTGATTAGTCTTCCAATATCAGGATCCACATTGACCTTCATTTTAGAATCAGAAGTAACATTCGGTTGCATCAAACCTTTATCCATTGTCTGTCATCTACCCCTCTTTTTAGAAGCAAACGCTATAAAATATAAATTGAAAAATTAAAATTGATATTATATTCAATAAAACTAAAGGAGCAAAAACAATATTAAATTGCTATAATACTTTATAATTTTGATATTTGATACTAATTACTTATATATATTTATAAAGCTGTGCCAAGTAATAATACTGTATATATAATATTTCATTGCCTTATTCTCACAACCTCAGTGAGTAAAAAATTCACATTTAAAAAGAAAGGTGTGTTTGCAGTCACTTTCTAAACAATAAAAGAACAATCAATCTTAGTCGAATAATACTCAATTTGTTTATAAAATTATGTAACTGTGATTGGTAAAAATTGTTTCTAGAACCATGAAGTGGAGCTTAATTACTAAAAGTACAAAAGAAGTAAAAAAGCAAATAATGCATTATCTTAGGCCTGTACAGATAGCGAGATAATAGTTTCTTTTTATTTTCTTTGTTATATATCTTCAATAACTATTTCGTTGGCTAGTTGCTTGTGACATGTGAAAAAAAATAAAATAAAAACTTACATAGAAGGCATAAATAAATAAAATGTAAACTGGAGATTTTATATAAAAGCTTTTTATTAAGAAAAAAAATTCAAAAACTAAAAGTAAAAAATAAAAAAATATTATTTTATAATACAAGTTACCTAACCAAATAAAATCATGTGTTGGAGTGATATTATAGAGTACAAGTAATTAATAATATTTTTAAATTTACTTGATCTAAATAATGTATGCTTAGTAACTAAAAAATTCAAAATTTCACACCTGATATGCCACTTAATTCTGTTGAAGGAATTTATGCACTTTCAACCACTTGATTAGATACATCGAGTGGTGTTTGTTCTTGTTGACTACTATTCAAGGTAGGATTTGATATTATTGATGCCCTTTCCAAAGAAGTATGATTTGGAGGATTAGTTGTTCTTCTTGTAGATGTAGGATTTGATCAAGCAAAATATCCTTTTAATGATGGACTTTTCTGAATATTCTTTGAAATGTTATTTTTCTTGGGTCGTAATATCAAATTACCAGAAGCCATTATAAAATCTGTGGGAACAAATAAATAAAGAATAAAATAAATAAATAAATAATAAAAGTATTTTAGATTATAAGTTAAATGACATATAACTAAAAGGCAATTGTTTGCAAATAAGTGTCACATAGTAATATGAATTAAAATAATACAAAGGCTATTTCTTGGGGTTGTTCCAACTTTGATTGTTGATATTGTAATATCCAAAACGATTATACAAATTCAAGTAGATTATAATAGTGAATATTAAATTAATTAAAGAGTAAATAGGTGAAATTTGTTTAAGAAAATTTTTTTTCGAAGAATTGTAAGAATGATAATAAATAATATTATTAATAATTAATTTTTATAATATTTTTAAGAAGTTTTTTATGAATTGATTGAGAATACTCTAAGTTACAATCTTAAACTATTAAGAAAAAAATAATTTGAGGAATAATATGAAGATAAATAGGCAAATGTATAGTGAAGAAAAAAGAAATAAACAGAAAATTTTGTTTTGGAGCATTTGTCAGTACTTGATTTTTAATAAATTTTTGATAATTTTTTAGTCCAATTTTCTTTTATACAATTTGGATTAGATAAATTATGGGCTAATTAGAAATAAATTGAAGTGAATATGATATTAAAGATGCTTGGAGATGGATATAGAAGAGAAGATAAAGTAAGTAGATGTAAATTTCTAATTTTGGAATTTTACCGAAATAAGTTTGAAATAATTTTTTTTTAAGCTATATAGGTTGAGTTATTAAGTTAAATTGAGGTACAAAGGGTAATGTAAGGTTTCATAGGATTTTAATGGGAAAAATTTAAAGACACAATTGAAAAGAATTAAAAAGAATTGTGGTAACAATTATAAAGAAGGAAAATTTTGGATTAAAGTATAATTACCTAAAGATGTGAGACCCACCAAGTTAAAATTCATTTTAATACCTAAATGTCTATAATTCTCCAAGGAAAAATCATTGAAGTGGCAAACCCACATGCTTAAATTAGGTAAGATGTAACACCCCAGACTATAGTACAGTAAACATTAAGAAAATAGTAAATTATAGTTATATATCATATCATACCATGCATCATCATAACTCAATATATCATTAAGCATCATATACACATGTTCATCTTCTAGCTAACCCATACTTACCCATGGAGCAGCTAGATAATGAACACCAAAAATAATGTAATACAGTAATCCAGAAAATATACATCAAAGACTGTGGCAGATATCCCTGGATGACAGAAGACAGGAATATGCACTTTAATCCTCTCTTGAAATGGGTAAACAATGAAATGGTGAGTATAGATGATACTCAGTGAATTTACATGCATCACAATAAATAATAGGCATCAATAAATAAAGGTATCAGTCAATGAGATAACAGTATACAGTATAAATATCAGGGTACAATAAACACAAAGAATATCATATAGGCTTGGTTACATATGGAAAGACAAATAATGGGATGGACTATATGAAAAGAAATCATACAATCTCCAATAATCAGTCAGTATGGACCATGTAGGTCTCTAGTATCATATCAATGAGCATAAGGCTGATCAGGCTCTATGGCCAGGATCATAACCCCGCTAGGGTATCAGTAGTACAATGTGTACATCGCTAACAATATTTCTCCACTATCCTGTTGGATCGGTAGCTCTGCCAAACCATATGAGGGTCAATAACGAGGGATACCATAAGCAACAATGGCATCCAGATAACAGTCAATCCAATAACAATCATTTCGGTATCAATCAGTACAGTAATCAATATAATCAATGGCAATGCTGTATACAATGTACAATTAATGATATAGGGTTTAGCAACAAGGAAAGACATAAAGCACTAGTTGGTTCGGTAGCAAAAAACGGAAGGTCAATTGGCATGCCAATGTCACTGGCGACAATGGCATTTAATTGGTAGGCCTCTGGCATACAAACCAATAGGCTAAAGGCAAATGAACTAGGCATTTCATCGAACACTTGGTGGGCATATATTTGCAAGCCATTAGGTTAGGTTTTGGTGCAAATTTGACTTACCCATTCAAATCAACAACAAACCTCAAATTCAGATCCTTCTGCTGAAATATATACTGTAGGCTCTTATGATCGGTATATATCTCACATTTCGATCCATATAAGTAATGTCTCCAAATCTTTAAGGCAAAGATCATAGCTTCCATCTCTAAATCATGAGTCGAATAATTTGCTTTATGCTTCTTTAACTACCCATCTACATCAGTACACACCCTAGGCCAACCCGTGAAGCATCACAATATACTGTGAATTTCTCCCCCTCAACTGGTAATGCCAATACTATAGCACTAGTAAGGTAATACTTCAAAGTCTGGAAGCTACGGTCACACTCATCCGTCCAGACATACCGCTCCTGTTTCCTCATCAGTCTAGTCAATGAAGCTGCAATCCGGGAGAAATCCTTCACAAACCTCCTATAGTATCCAGCCATACCCAGAAAACTGCGCACCTCTAAAACACTGGTAGGCTGTGGTCAATTAGCAACCACCTCAATCTTCTGAGTATCCACCATAATACCATCCTTGCATATAACATGCCCAAGGAAACACACCTCAGTCAACCAGAATTGACACTTGGATAATTTAGCATATAATAGGTGCTCCTGAAGTGTCTGTAGCATAATCCTCAAATGCTCACTGTGCTCTTTCTCACTCCTGGAATATATAAGTATGTCATCAATGAATATGATGACAAACTTATCCAAATATGACCTGAACACCCTGTTCATCAGATCCATGAAAGTCGCCGGTGCATTGGTCAACCCAAATGGCAAAACCAGAAACTTGTAATGTCCATAGCGGGTCCTGAAAGCAGTCTTGGGTATATCACTCTGCTTAATCTTCAACTGATGATACCCATACCTCAAATCAATATTAGAAAAATGGCTGGTACCCTGCAACTGATCAAATAAGTCATATATCCGTGGCAATGGATACTTATTATTCATTGTGACTTAGTTCAGTTGCCTGTAATCTATACACATCCTCAATGAGCCATCTTTCTTTCTCACAAACAGTACCGGTGCACCCCAAGGAGAACTACTCAGTCTGATGAACCCTCTATCCAATAGCTCCTGTAACTGTATCTTCAATTCCTTCAGTTCAGCTGGAGCCATTCTGTATGGTAGAATAGATATAGGGTTTGTGCCTGCATACACCTCTATCTCAAACTCAATCTCCTGTGAGGGGGAAATCCTGGTAACTCCTTAGGAAATATATCAGGAAACTATTGAACCACCGCTATCTGATCCAACTGTACAGAAGACTTCTGTACATCAATCACATGTGCCAAATAGGCTGAACAACCTTTCCCAATCATCCTCCTTGCCTAGATAGCAGAAATCAGATTAGCTCGGAACTCCCGAATCTCACCCTGAAACTCAAACTCCGGCTGCCCCTCGGGCTGAAATCTAACCCTCTTTCGATAATAGTCTATCACTGCTCGGTGTCTCGTCAATCAATCCATACCCAATATAACGTTTAACTCAAGCATAGTTAACTCAATCAAATCAGCATGCAAAATATGATCATCAATCTCAACAACGCAATCAAGGTAGTAATAATCAACATCCATAGTATCTCATATAGGAATAGCAATCATCAATGGTATATCTAATAACCTCCTCTCCTTATTCAATTTGGGCGCAAAATATGATGACACAAAAAAAATGAGTTGTACTCAAATCGAATAAGGCATCGACAATCTCATTCTGAACCAAGATAGTACCTGTGACAACGTTGTTAGATCTCTAAGCCTCATGGGTATTCACTGCAAATACTCTGCCTTGACCCCTATCAGCTAGAGCCTGACAACCACTAGGAGCCTGTCCTCCCCTGCCTCTACCTCTAGCTGTAGTCTCTCTACCCAGATTCTGACTCGACTGCACTACTGGCTGAGAATTAGTTTTACGTATAGATATGGTTTAGAGGCTGCTAGGACTTAATCGATAAATTTTGAGTTTTTGGTGAACTGGGGGCAAAATGGTCATTTTTCGCCCGTCGGAATTTTATGGATTTAATATCATATTTAAAGAGAGAAAATAATTTAAAGACTTGAAAATGGCCTTATTTTATTTATTTGAGCGGTAGTTTAAGAAATAATCCCGGTCGAAAAATCGTTATCAGCACGTAGTGCGATTTCGGTGTTTCGGTTGCACTAGGGGTATTTTGGTCATTTTCTTTATAATATGGAGTTATCAAGTGTGTGCAACCATATGGTATTAGTTTAGGCTTGATTAAATCCGACCGTTGGATCAAATGACTTTAAATTGGATGATTAGATGAGTAGGTTGCAAAGTTGCTAACCTAAGCTCAATGTATGGAATCATTGCATTTAGTTTGTGATTTGGTGTGTTAGATGTATGTGTAACCTATTTAAGTTGACTTTGGATGAACCAATAGGATTAAAGTAAGAAGAATGGATGGTTGGATTGATAGGTTTCACAATGATTACTATAGAACCTAAACCATTGGATCATGTCTAAAG
>CANXYC010148200.1:0-79703 GCA_948193065.1 Aleurites moluccanus | reverse complement strand
TATATGATGATGGTCTTGCGACCAATATGTTTTCTATGAGATTGAAACCCCATGACCCATGGATAGAACGCTCTTCCCAATGAGAGTAAATTCATTGGTCCAATGTGCACTTTGGGAACTCAGCTGGTAGAGTTCTGTACCAATGTTCCACCTAGAGGGGACCAGGAGCTCTAGGCGCATGCCTGGCCAAGCATGTGTGAACGTTAAAGTAGCAAGGCTACCGATATGTATGTTATGATATGTGATCAGTTCTTCCAGATGATATTTGATAATGCCATTCCTTGTGGGCATTCAATGTTCTAAAGATGAACCATGATTTGAATTTGACATGATTTGATATAGCCAAGTTATTATGAGAACCACATTTCTTTCAAGTAAAAGCCTATGACTTCTTTCATACCTTTATGCATTATTATTTATTCATAACCATGATTCGACATTCAAATTCTTATAATATAATTGTTCATATCTTACTGAGTTGAAGGCTCACTCCTCTTCTGTGGTTTCAGGTGATAGTGTAGCTCGTGAGGAAGCTAGCAGGGAAGATCAAGCTTCTTGACTCTTTCATTCCAAGAAGCTTCATATGTAAATCTTTTGATATATAATCATGTATAATCATCAAAGGGTATTATGATTCAATATGTAATAGGAGTACACTCTAGAGCTCCGTAGTTAGTCATTAGAGGATGATAAAATTTTGATGTATGAACTATTATCCTTTGGGTACTCTTGTTCCTTAGTGATGTGGGATGCATCTTTTGATCAATAAGGAACAAGAGAATATTATTATGAAATGGTATAGTAAAGAAATGATTTATGCTTGAATGGATTATGAATATGATATAGCGTGGTATTATATTTGATATGAGTGTATGTGAAGATTCAGGTTATGGGAGTTCTACGGGTTTATGGTAGCCTTAAGCCTACCCTTGCCCTAGGACCATCGCACCACTGGAGTTGGGGTGTGGCAAAGCATGTGTGAGGACCATTGTATTTTGTGATAGTCCAGTGATTTTGAGCATTTTTTCTTGTTGCCTGTAACATCCAATTACATGCAGGGTCTACACAAATAATTTTGTAAGTATTCTCCCTAGTTTCTTTGCTTTTAAACTGGTGGTTATTCCTAATGGAATACTCATTCACAGCTGCTTGTACTGCATCTCTACTTCTAAAAGTCATCCCTGGAGAAAATTCTCTCCACGGATCAAACATATTAGTACTCACCGGCTTACTCCAAATATCAATTGTCATCAATTCAAAGTCAATATCTGAATGAGGTGGAGGATGAACCAGTGGCAAAATAGGATTTGGAAATTGACATGTCTCATTTTCTGGATTTCCACCTTCACCATATTCTACCTCAATAATATTATCACCATCATCATAACTGTCATTTGATAGCCACGGATCGTCCGAGTCATTCTCATTGTCAACATCATCATCATCACCGTAACCTTCACCATCACCATCACCATCACCGTAACCTTCAACATTACTATCACCATCACCGTAACCTTCACCATCACCATCCATATTAGTATCAACATGATCATTATCATTTAAATGGTTATTCATAGGACTGATGTTAATATCAACATAAAATTGAATTACATCCATCATAGTAATATGACTAATATATTCTATAATTGTCTGCAATGCATTGTCATTATGTACTTGAGTACATACATAATTAACAGCACCATGTATTAATATAAGTTGCCTAAATATCACCGCAAAAATATACTAATTATCATCCAATCCAATTGCATTATCAATTGTTTCCAATAGACTCTGAAGATCTGATACCACACTAAAATTAAATATTGTTGAATACCCCCCATTATAATCAACTCTATAAACATTTCGAATGATTTCTCCACCCCAATGAACATTTGTAAATGAAATACTCATTATCTAATGATTATACATATAAATCTAATTAGATATAGAATTTTAGCCACTATAAAAATATTACATGCACATTATGAACTAAGAATTTATAAAATACTTCAAAATGCAATTCAATTTTAATATTTTAATACTAAATTAATATTTTTATCTAGCTAACAATTAACTTTAATATTCATAAATTAACACTATCATGATTTTAACTATAAATACTATTAATTAATTTTAACTAAAAATACTATTAATTAATTTTAACTAAAAATATTATATTATTTATCTAACTAAAAATTAACCCTAATATTCATAAATTAACACTGTCATGATTTTAACTAAAAATATTATTAATTAATTTTAACTAAAAAGATTATATTTTTATGTAGCTAAAAATTAACCCTAATATTTGTAAATTTAATACTATCATGATTTTAACTAAAAATATTAGAAATATTAACTAAGTTAGTAATATTATCAAACTTTACAAAATGAATTTATTAATAAAAATATATTATCAAAATAAAAAATATATTCATTAAATTTAAAATGTTTCACATTTAATTAAAATACTCTAAATATTAACTTAAAATGTTATGCAAAATAATATTACTAAAATCAGAACAACTTTTAACATTTCTATATTAATATTAAAAAATTTAAACGACAATCAATCACAAAATAAATAAAAAATAATATACAAAAAAATTAGTAACTAACTGATTATGCGGTTAAACGAAAAACAGCTAGGAAATTGAAAAATTGAAGAGTCCAAATCTAACAAAATATTATTATAAATAATTAATTTACAAATAGATAAAAAAAATAAACAACACTAATAAATTTAATATTATGTGTATAATTTATTAATTTTAACTAAACTTTCTAAAATTAATAATTTTAACAATAAAAATATAATACATCAAAAAAAATTATTTTTTAAAATTTAATTATTTAATTAAATAAATTTAATACTATCATGATTTAAATAAAAATACTATTAACTAGTTTTAGGTATTAATTTAAAAAAAAAATACTTACAGATATAGCGCTAACAGGAACAGACAAAAATTAAAGGCTTGCACTATTAAATTAATTTAAAAAAAATGGAAGAACGAGAGGAGGAAGCAGAGTGAAAGAGCTGAGGGTGGAAGGAGAGAGTGAGAGAGGTGAGGGTTTTTATAGGGAACTCAGTGCAGCCAAGGAATGCGCTTAGCGTTCCAGCGTGGGTGATGCCTGTACGCTGTGCGTGGGTGCCACCTGGGCTGTGTCTGTACCGCATGCGTTGTGGGAGCTGTGCACTCAGCTATCTGTCAGAGAGCGCGGGCATTGGATGCGCTACGTCAGCGACGCGGGCATTGGATTCGCTATTAGTCTCAGTTTCTCATTGACTGAACACAACATGGGTCTTGGATGCGCGATTGGTATAAACAGGTAATTATAATGCATTTTGTTATAAAATGGTAATTTTTATTTTATTTTATTTTATTTGTTATTAGTTGGGGAATTTGAAAATTTTAGGGTTTATCAATTGAAAAACCCTTTTTCAGTTGAGATATCATGCTATCAAAATATAAGCATTATGATCGAAGCAATACTTCCAAATCTTCAAAATCATCATTTTTAGTTCATTTATTCCCCACATGACTATTTTAACTAAAGGAGATATTGGTTTAATTTGATCGGTTCAAAAGATTTTCATTCAATTAGATATTTTTTTTTATTTGAAAATTTTTTAAATTAAATTTAATTAACATTATTGATTTGGTTCGATTTAATTATATTCAGTTTATCAGTTTTGTCACGATCCGCTCACGAGGCTGCGAAGGTCCTAAGGTGCGGAAGATGCCAGAGGTGACGGACACCCGTAGAACCTATCATCACATCTATACAATCTCATACCATACATATCAATTTATAGTCATATACCCACATAAGCACTATTTATTCTGTTACTCTGTCATTCATTCTGTTACTTTCTATAATTACCATAATCATATACACATATACATTTATACTCTAAAATATATGATACTCTTATATATACAACTTGTCTATACCATTATACAATACCCATGGAGCATCTAATACACATATATAAAGATACAATATTTAAATTAATTACATTGTCTTTATCATACTGCATAATTTCTTGGAGGAACAAAAGTCATGAATCTGCCTCCTACTTTGTACCTGGAGATGGAAAACAGTGAGAGGGTGAGTATATATGATACTTAGTGAATCTAATATGCATCGATCAATAAATGGATAATGGAATACCAATAAACAATAGGCAGATGAAATAAATGAATCAATCTGCTCAAAATCTCTAGATATAGAATCAAGTACAAAATATGACTATAAGTCATCAATCACATCAATGGAGAGTATATCACATGGATAAGATGGATAGTGAGAGATATAGAGGCATAAAACGCATAGATTATGTGTGAAACACATAATCAATCTCATATCAATAAATATAACACAAATCAGGTCTTATGACTAAGACTGATAACCCTTCTTAGCTAGGGCATAATAATACATTACATTGTGCACAAAACCGACAATATATACTCACTACCCTATCGAGGCTACAGCTCTGTCAAATCACATTGCAATCAATAGAAAAAGAAACATATCAATAGATACCATTTCACAATAATGGCATCACCAACTATCAATAACTCATCATCAATCAATTCAATGAGCAATAGAATCAATAGAATATCAATAACAATTGATTATAAAATGACCAAAGGTCTAGCAACTAACAATGGGATCAAACATAAGTTGGTCATTTACGGACAAAAAGTTGATGCAATTAGTATGCCATTGTCGCTGGCGACGATGGCATTCAAATGGTTGACCTATAGATTTTTGAGCTAGACATTTTATCGAACACATTGCGTGCAACAAAGAAATGACATTTTGACAAGGTTTTGGTGCAATATTGACATTGCCCCAAATATCAATAACAACATACATTATAAGCAATTCCATAGACATTATATACACATCAATAAACAACATTAAATAGATCAAATTAGCTTAGGAAAAACAAGCCAAAATGAAGCAAAATCAAAGGCAATTTTGCCACTTTAGGGTTCGGCCACTTTGGCCCTTTTGGAGGTGAATTCCAAACTTCAATTTAACACTTTAGGCATGTTATAAGATGCATAAAAGACTCACCTAACACTCCAAATTTGCTAGCAAAATTGGTTTTCTACCAATTCCTTCAAATTCCTCAAAGTAGGCAAAATGTGCAATTTTCTTCAATTGAATTTACTACAACAATTCAACCATAAAATATTCATCAATTAACTTCCAATTAACTTATTCTACACTCAATTTATACATACTAATCCAATTTTAACAAATCAACTCATACAACTTAGGTTTAGGGTTTGAAAATTGAGCAAAAATGCTATATGCATCAATTGATGCAATTAAACACATTACCCAATCTAACTAACATCTAACAACCCTAAATCAATCATAAAATCAAACAAAGCATCAATTTACCTCAATATGATGCTTTAGACGAAATTTCCAAGTTGTTTGTTCTTGAAATTTTCTTGATTTTCAAGGTAGCAAATGGATGGAGGATGAATAATATGTAGTTTATTTCAAGTTTCCTTGAATTTTCCTTAGCAAAATTGAAGAAAAATCAATAGAAATGGATGGAGAAATTTTCGGACAAAGGAAGGAAGAAAAATGGCCAAAAATTTCTAAGTGTAGCTTATATAGTAAGTCACATTTGGCAAATTTCACTTTGGTCCTTAAACTTTCCTTAAATTGTGCTTTTGCCATATTTTCGTCTGTAATTTATCTGACAATTTCGTCGGGATTTGGATTTCAAAGTGAATATTCAAACATCTTATTTTTATTAATACTATATAATAAAAATAGTTTCAGAGCCGTTCTGAAACTCAGACAGTCCAAATTCTACTATACCCCTAAAGTTTCATTTATTTATGGTTTTACCACCGCTTACTATTTCAGTGTTCATAAATATTTTTCACCTCTTTCTTTTTACTGTATTTATACATGTATATACATAATCATTTACCCCTCAGTTAAAATCAAAAATTCATCTCTCGACCGGATTGTTATTTTTGCAGCAGCGATATCGACACCGATAATTTTCGAAAAAGTTTTTCGTTTTCGCTCTAACTGAGTTTTTAAAATTATCTTTAGTCATTTCAATAATTTCAAACCACATACTAAGAACTTTAATCACAAAATCATGATAGACTTTTCTAGGATATTACATTCTTCCCCCCTTTAAATAAATTCGTCCTCGAATTTAAAATACATATATACATCAATATTGAAATATGAATGGATACTTGTCCTTCATGTTCTGCTCGCTTTCCCATGTGCACTCCTCCATCGACTGATTCTTCCATAGCACTTTAACCATTGGGATTTCTTTGTTTCTCAGTTGCCTAACTTGTCTATCTACAATCTCTACAGGTAACTCCTCAAATGACAAGTCTTTATTTACCCCAATATCTTATACCTCCAATACATGCTATGGATCATATACATATTTTCTCAGCATAGAAATATGGAATACCGGATGAACATGTCTCAAATTTGATGGAAGAGCCAATCTGTAAGCCACATTACCAATCTTATCAAATATCTCAAATGAGCCTACAAATCTAGGTTACAGCTTCCCTTTCTTCCCAAATCTCATAACACCTCTCATTGGTGAGACCTTAAGAAAGGCATGGTCACCAACTGCAAAATTAACATCCTTCTGCTTTGGATTGGCATAACTCTTCTATCTGCTGAAAGCGGTCTTCATTCAATCTCTAATAATATGTACCTTTTTCCACTGTTTCCTTTATCAATTATGGTCTCTCTATCTATTTTTCTCCTGGTTCCACCCAACACACTGAAAATCTGTATTTCTTACCATACAGTGCTTCATAAGGAGCCATTCCGATAGAAGAATGGTAACTGTTGTTATAGAAGAATTCAATCAGTGACAAATACTGATCCCAGTTACCTTTAAAATCCAGAACACATAATCTCAACATAACCTCCAAAGTCTGGATAGTCCTCTTTGACTGTCCATCGGTCTGTGGATGAAAAGTTGTATGGAACCTTAACTGGGTACCCATGGCTTCCTGGAACTTCTGCCAAATCGAGAGATAAACTCCATACCCCTATTCGATATGATCATCACTGGCACTCCATGAAGCCGTACAATCTTGTCAATATACAACTGTGCATACTGAGTTGTAGAGTAAGTAGTCTTTCACTTCAAGGAAATGAGCAAACTTTTATCAATTGATCTACAATAACCCATATGAAGTCATAACCCCGTGTAGTCCTCGGTAAACCGACTACAAAATCCATAGTAATCTGCTCCCATTTCCACTCTAGCAACTGAATCTCCTGAAGCAAGCCAGACGGCTTCTCATGCTCAAACTTAACCTGCTGACAGGCTAAACATGAAGAAACAAACTGAGCTACATCTCTTTTCATACCATACCACCAATATACATCTCTCAGATCATGGTACATCTTGGTAATTTCAGGATGTACACTATATGAAAAAATAGTGAGCCTCTCTCATAATCTGATCTCGTAGGCCATCAATGTCAGGTACACATATCTGTTTCCCACATTTCAATATATCATTCTCTATTGTGAACTCTGTTGCCTTACCATTCAGAACATCACCCTTAAGTTTTAGTAGATATGGATTCCTATCCTGTGCCACCTTAATGTCATCAATCAAAAGTGGCTTGACCCGAAATTGGGCTATCAGAGCCTGGTTTTGATCTGGGGATCCCAAATCTAACTCTATACCCATATCAACTAACTCTTTCATCTCACATATTAGAGGTCTCCTGACAACCGAGATGTGAGCTAGACTGCCCATAGATTTCCAACTTAGTGCATCAGCCACTACATTAGCTTTGCCCAAATGGTAAATGATTTCACAATCATAATCCTTTAACTGTTCAACTCATCTTAGTTGCCGAAGATTCAAATTTTTCTATTGCAGATTATACTCCAGACTATTATAATCTGTATGAATTTCACACTTAACATCATACAAACAATATCTCTAAATCATTAATACAAAAACTATTGCTGCCATTTCTAAGTCATGTGTCGGATAGTTCACCCCATACTTCTTTAACTGACGAGAAGCATAAGCAATCACTCCCCAAAGCTGCATTAAAATACACACCAATCCAATTGGAGAAGCATCACAATACACTGTAAACTTCTCATCCTCTGATGGCAATACTAACACTAGAGCACTCGTGAGGTAAGATTTCAAAGTCTGAAAATTGCTCTCACATTCATCAGTCCACAGGTATCTCTCATGTTTCCGAGTCAGCTTAGTCAATGGAGCAGCAATCCTAGAAAAATCGTTCACAAATCTTCAATAATATCCTATCATACTAAGAAAACTACAAATCTTTGAAATACTAGAAGGCTAAGGCCAATTTGCAACGGCTACAACCTTCTGAGGATCTACTATAATGCCATCCTTCCAAACCACATGACCCAAAAAACACACTTCTGTTAGCCAGAACTAGCATTTAGACAACTTAACATACAGCTGATGCTCTCTAAGTGTCTGTAATACAATCCTCAGATGCTCTGTATGCTCCTCCTCACTCCTAGAATAGATAAGAATGTCATCAATAAACACTATGATAAACTTATCCAAGAATGGCTTAAATACTTTGTTCATCAAATCCATAAATACAGTCGGTGTATTAGTCAATCTGAATGGCAACACCAGGAACTCATAATGTCCATATCGGGTTCTAAAAGTAATCTTGGGTACATCATCCTTCTTAATTCTCAACTGGTGATACCCAGATCTCATATCAATCTTAGAGAAATGATTGGCACCCTGTAATTGATCAAATAGATCATCAATCCGTGGCAACAGATATCTATTCTTCACTGTTAGCTTATTCAGCTGCCTATAATCAATACACATCCTCAGAGAGCCATCCTTCTTTTTCACAAACAACACTGGAGCACCCCACAGAGAATTGCTCGGTCTAATAAATCCTCTATCCAATAACTCCTGCAACTGCACCTTTAACTCTTTCAATTCTACTAGTGTCATTCTGTACAGAGGAATAGATATCGGATCGGTACCTAAATATACCTCAATCTCAAACTTTATCTCCCTATCTAGGGGTAATCCTGGCAATTCTTCAGGGAAGACATCAGAGAATTCCCGAACCACTGATATCTAATCAATATCTATAGAAATCTTTTGCACATCAATCACATGGGTCAGGTATGTTGAACAACCTTTTCCTATCATCCTTCTAGCCTGGATAGCAGAAACAAAACTAATTCCAAACTCCTGTCGATCACCCAGGAATTCAAATTCAGACTGCCCCTCAGGCTGGAATTTAACCCTCTTTCTATAATAATTAATAACTGCTCGATATGTCGTTAGCCAATCTATACCAAGGATCACATCAAGCTCTAACATAGGCAGTTCAATCAAATCAGCACGCAGAATATTATCATCTATTTCAATCACACAAGCATGATAATAATAATCTACTTCTATACTCTCCCCCATAGGTGTTGCTATCTTTAGAGGCATACTCAATAATTTTCTATCTTTATTTAACTTAGGTGCAAACTGAGATAAAACAAATGAATGTATAGCACCAGAGTCAAACAAAGCATCAGCAATCTCATTCTGTATCAAAATAGTACTTGTAACCACATTGCCAGATCCTTGTGCCTCCTGAGTGTTCAGTGCAAAGACTCGCCTCTAACCTCTGCTTGCTGGGGCCTAACTGCTACTTGGTGCCTGTCCTCTGTCTCTGTCTCTGCCTCTACCAGGAGCCTTTCTGGCAACATTCTAACTCATCTAAACAATAGGCTGAGAAACTGTAGCAGATGGCTGCTAATCACCCCACAAAGGACATCTGCTAATAAAATGTCCATGTTGTCCACATTTCAGGCAGGCACTTGACTGTTGCCGATACTCCCCTCCGTGCCTTCTACCACAAAAATTATAAGTAGGCACAATGGGCATCTATGTAGCAAGTCTAGAAGAACCCTGAGAATAAGAAGGTGCAGACTGCACTAAAGGTCCTCTACTCTATGTCCTCCTCCTCTGACTGCCAGACGGAGGTCTCTGATCAAACCTGGGTACTAACTCAATCTGCCTAGACTGGGAGCTGCTCTCCCCTCTCCTACCCTGTGATTCAGGTCCTCCCTTCCTATTCTAATCCCTCTTTTCTCTCTCTGACTTGTATTTCTCTTTCATCTGATTAGCTTTATCAATGATGATAGTCAGAGATGTGAACTCTGTAGCCATAAGGGAATTCTGCAATGAGGCATGTAAACCCCTCTTGAACCTTGTAATCAAATCTGCCTCAGTAGGAGCAATCTGTGTAGCATATCTGCTCAATCTAATTAACTCCTCAACATACTCCTCAACTGACCTACTGCCCTGCTTAAGCTGCTCAAATTGTATCAAATTCCTGGTCTGTACCCCTTCTGTCAGAAACTCATCAAACAGTCCCTATCTGAACTCAACCCAAGTATGAGGATGATCACCATACAATCTGGGCTCCATCCGATGAGAAAACCATGTTCAGGCTTTCCCCTTTAGCAATAAACCCAATAGCTCCACTGCCCTGATATCAGAACAAGGTAGTCTCCTAACTACCTTCTTAACCTGCTCAAGAAAATCATTTGGCTCATTGCCTCTATCACCTCTGAACTCTGCCAGGTTTAGCTTCAGAAAGCTAAATATAGAAACTCCGCTCTCATCAATAACTCGATGGGCTCTCTGTACAACAGGCTATCTAAGAACCACAGCTGGTTGTATAGGTGTTGGAGTAAGAGATACTGCAACAGGTGCAACAGGAGGTGGCACTGCTGCTGGCACTGGAGGTGGCGGTATATTATGTCATTCCCGCCTCAAATCTGCTAGTTCCCTACTCAAGTCCATCATTCCCCTCATCATCTCTATCCTCTAGGGGTCATCACTCCTCTTTGTCTCCTTTGTAGTCTGTCGAATTAGGATGGTCCCTCGAAAATAGAAAACTCTCTGACCAGGGACTCATTAGAGGCTACCTCTGCCTCTCTGGTGTCCCTATCTCTGTCGTCAGACATCTTTGTAAACTGTCAGAAAATAGAACAATATACTCAGTACATTACAGAAGCACAGAATACTCATACATGCTCGAATACAACAAAAGATGATATAGGAATTCTTATGCTCCATGATTCACTTAACTCTACCCATACTGTACTTCATTACTATTCCTCAGTAACCTATTCACTATTCATCTGTAACCTAATGCTCTAATATATGTAACCTAGATCACTAATATCTATAACCTAGAGCTCTGATATATGTAACCTAGGCTCTGATACCACCTCTGTCACGACCCACTTAAGGGACCCAGACAGTCCTAGGGTGTGGGAGATGCCAGAGGCGACGGGCACCCGTAGAACCCATCATCACATCTATACAATCTCATACCATACATATCAATCTATAGTCATATACCCACATAAGCATTATTCATTTTGTTACTCTGTCATTCATTATGTTACTTTCTGTAATTACCATAATCATATACACATATACATTTATACTCCAAAATATGTGATACTCTTATATATACAATATGTCTATACCATTATACAATACCCATGGAGTATATAATACACATATATAAAGATACAGTGTTTAAATTAATTACACTGTCTTTATCAGACTGCAGAATTCCTTGGAGAAACAAAAGCTAGGAATCTATCTCCTACTCTGTACCTAGAGATAGGAAATAATGAGAGGGTGAGGATATATGATACTTAGTGAATCTAATATGCATCGATCAATAAATGGATAATGGAATATCAATAAACAATAGGCAGATGAAATAAATGAATCAATTTGCTCAAAATCTTTGGATACAAAATCAAGTACAGAATATGACTGTAAGTCATCAATCACATCAGTGGAGAGTATATCACATGGATAAGATGGATAGTGACAAATATAGAGCCATGAAACGCATAGAATATGTGTGAAACACATAATCAATCTCATATCAATAAACATAAGACGGATCAAGTCTTATGACTAGGACTGATAACCCTTCCTAGCTGGGGCATAACAATATATTACATTGTGCACAAAGCCGACAGTATGTACTCAATACTTTGTCGAGGTGGCAGCTCTGTCAAATCACATCGGAATCAATAGAATAAGAAACACATCAATAGATATCATTTCACAATAATGGCATCACCAACTATCAATAACTCATCATCAATCAATTCAATGAGCAATAGAATCAATAGAATATCAATAACAATTAATTATACAATGACCAAAGGTTTAGCAACCAACAATGGGATCAAACATAAATTGGTCATTTACGGACAAAAAGTTGATGCTATTGGCATGTCATTGTATCAACTTTTTGTCCGTAAATGACCAATATATAGTAAGTCACATCTGGCAAATTTCACTTTGGTTCTTAAACTTTCCTTAAATTGTGCTTTTGCCACATTTTCGTCTGTAATTTATTCTGACAATTCCGTCGGGATTTGGATTTCAAAGTGAATATTCAAACATCTTATTTTTATTAATACTATATAATAAAAATAATTTCAAAGCCGTTCTAAAACTCAGACAGTCCAAATTTCACTATACCCCTAAAGTTTCATTTATTTACGGTTTTGCCATCAGTTACTATTTCAGTGTTCGTAAACATTTACCTCTTTCTTTTTACTGTATTTACACATGCATATACATAATCATTTACCCCTTAGTCAGAATTAGAAATTCATCTGTCGACCGGACTGCTATTTTTGCGGCAGCGATTTCGACACCGACAATTTCTGGAAAAGTTTACCATTTTCGCTCTAACTGAGTTTTTAAAATTATATTTAGTCATTTCGATAATTTCAAATCACATACTGAAAATTTTAATCACAAAATCATGATAAGCTTTTCTAGGGTATTACAGTTTCAAACTAAAAATATTTTTCTTTTTAAATCGTCATTATTTAATTATAAATTTAGAAAAAATATAAACAAAATATTAATAAAAAAATCTTAAAAATAATTTAATATACAACATAATTTATTTATTTTATTAATTAACACGCTCAATTTTTTTTTAAAATTAGACTTGATAATAGATTAAAAAAATATATAGAGGTATATTAAGTTTTTTTTTTCAAAAAATACACATTATATATGCACTTTAAGACAATGCCAAGATATGCATTTACCAATTTTAAGCTTATAACTCACTTTATTCGGTAATAATTATTTTTTAAAAAATTAATTATTATTTTTTCTCTCTAAAATGACATAATACACTAAATCTTTCTTAACCTTTCAAAAATACATTAATTTTCTCTTATAAATTTCTCGACACCCTTTCATTTAATTTTATCGTTAATCAACTTTAAATTATAAAAAAATGAAAATATCTTTACCCTTTAATTTTATTATATTTTTACTTTAAAAAATATTTTTTTCATATTTTTTGATAAATTTAAAAATAAAATAATTTTTTTTTATTTTAAAAAATAATTTAAAATTAAATTAAATTATTTCTTCTTAAATTTTTTAATAAAATAAAAAATTTATTTTCATATTTTTAACAATTTTAAAAATAAAAAGTAAAAATATTTTTTTAAAAAAATTATTTTTTATTTTTAAATTTTTTATTTTTTAAAAATAAAATAAAAAATATTTTTATTTATTTTATTTTTAAAGTTATCAAAAAATATAAAAATATATTTTTTAAGCCTAAAAAAATTAAAAGTAAAAAATAAAATATAATTAATTAAAAATTGAAGGCAATACCACTTAGATTTTTTTTGCTGTCCCTATTAATCATTTTATAATTGACTATCAATAAAATTATACAGAAAATTTAGTAACATATTATAATATTTAATCAGAGGCAGTTAGTGTATTTAAAAAAAAAAAATTAATATATTAAATCATTTTATATTAAGAAAATCGTAATTAACCCTTTTTTTAATCATAATTATTCATAAAATTCTTTTTCATCATTTAAACCCTGACTCGATTGAGCTCCAAAGCTTTTTCACAAAATCAAAATTAACTTTAGAAGTTAACTTGCAGAAGTTGATAACGAAAGCTGCAAGAAAATGAGAGAACAGGCTACAGCAAATCTACAAAACAATCAAAAAGTTAACACCCGCAATTAAGGATGTAATGAGCCAATTTAAATTTAAGATCATTAATTCCCTTAATCTAACACGTCATCTATAATCTCCACAATTTTTGCAATTATTACAGCCCTCTATAAGTACATCTTTGCCATTTTTGAATAACGTCTTCAAACTGATATGGCTGATGATAAAAGAGGGCTTTTGATAGTTCTAAGAACTCTACATTCTATTCCCTGTGCTTGTAAATTTTTCTTGTAGTTACAACCAAAAAGGTCTCTCCACGAACACGAGGAAAGAAACTTCCTAGTCACCAACTCCCAGGAATACTTTTCATCATAATACACATTTCCAACGAGCATCTTTGCTAATCTTTTAAAGGAAAAATAATTAAACAGATAACCCTCATACTCCCCCAATAAATCATCATCTTTTCCACTCCACAGTCCCTAAGCAAATTTTTTCCTCCAAAGTATCCTAGAGGGATGTACAGAGAACTATCCATTCCAGGTATCTTTCGTTCCACTGTCAACTCCTCACAGATTCAGAATTTACATGTCCGTTATTACCCGAATGAGCATTCAACCCATTTATAGAACTGTGTTGCTGCCCAAAGCGTCTTAAAAGCTCCATCTGGCGTTCATTAGTATGAGCAAGGCATGCACGTAAAAGTTCCACAGGCATTTCTCGTTTTGTAGCTGCAAGCACCTCTAAATCAATATCTTCTGTACAAAGAGAGTTCTTTGCATATACTGATTGCAGTATCACATCGTACTTGATCAGACAATATTTGGTAAGAAGATCGAAAAATTCATCAAATGAGGCCTGCCAAAAGGCAAGATTAGGCACACCACATTTGGCTGCTGCCTGGGGATCATTTAATAGCTTACTTGCCCTCTCAAGAAGAGACTTCAAAATGACAGAGGCACCATCCCCAGCAGGACTACCAAGAGGTCTAAAAGGCGGCTGCTCTGAAGAACAAACAACTGCAACAAGGCAAGCACTCAGTGCATGAAGATCCATGCCATTAACACATGCTGAGACCGTCTTCACAAGTTTCATAGTAGTCTCAGCTGCTCCTGAATCTGAATGAATGTGACCAAACAAAAATCTCAAGTGACGGAATATAGCCATGCACACAATTCGGGTGAGTTTACAGCCAGGGAAAAGAAGCTGAAGGAACCTACAGATGAGCTTCTGACCCTTGGGTAGAGAAACTATCCGCAGGAACACAAGGTCATCCTTGGTGGCCAAGTTGCCACTTTGGCCAAGTGGATCAACAAGCTGAAGAGATGCTGCTAATCCTTCAAGCACAACCTGCCGCCTACGCCTGAGCTGCGCCCCACCATCTTGGGGCTGATTGAAATTTAGGAACCGATCAATATCATCCACATCAAGAAGAAGGCACAGGGCATCTTCAACAGCAATTCTAGCTGCAAGCATAGGTTCCTGTTCCAGAGGCCTCTCAGAGATTTGTTCAGAGTTCCCATCAACACCAGGAGCAGGATCAACATCAAGGAGGGGAAGTGGCCTACGTATGGAAGAGAGTGGAATCTTCCCAGCAGGATGAGACTGCAGGTCTGAGCTGTTACGTCCTCTAGGAGGAACCTCCTTCAGGTGAGATGGGCAGAAATGGTGTTTTGCAATTGATGCAGCAGAACTTTTGGCCAGACGAGCTTGACGGTAATAATCATCTATATATGGGTCATTGCTGTGTGTGGCAGCATGCTGCATTTTCAGAATACTTTCTATCTCTTCAGCTGTCATATACTTGGATCTGAAGTGTAACCAGCCACTATCACTTTTCTGACTGCTAGCATCAGAGCCTTGTTGAGAAAGACGTGTATTACGTCGGCTTTTTTGTGATGATTTGTGTTTTTGATCAGATAAACCAAACAACATTTTACGTGCTGATGAAGGATGAGAACTATAAAGGTGGGACTGCATTGCTGCTAAATGAACCAAAGAGGGTTGGATTGAAGTATGCAGTCTCTGCTGCTGTGGTGAAATCAACTGTGCACCGATCAGGCCATTTTGATGGGATAATTGTTGCTGCAATATACTCTGCAAGAGGCTAGAGTGATCTACTTGCAATAAGCCAGCATGGTTAACCCAGTGATTTTGAGACCTGCTATTAAAAGAAAGGCCAGGAGATGTGACTGGGGACATTTTTCCACGATAATGTAACCCATGATTTATGCCAGCCAAATGAAGATTAGAGTTGGACAAAGGAGAGAGGTTTGGAGCAGAGAAGGGCTGTGGTCCACCAGCAAGCAAGGGATTATTCAGGTGATCTTGTGAAGCCAATTGATTTCGGCCACCAGGAGGGAAAGAAGTGAAATTTGACTTGGGTACAAGAATTGGTTCACTTGAGAAGCGGTGTAGCTGTGGTTGCTGCTGAGGATATGAGGATGTTCTGTACAAAGGTTTTGATTCTGAAAAACGAGCACATGAAGGTTGGGGCTGTGATGACCATCTCTTTCCTTCCTGAGCATTTTCAATGTCAAACATTTGCTGATCTAACCAGCTAGCGAATTCTTCATCATGTGCCCAGTCAGTGGCAGATGAACCTGAAAATAATATGCTGTTAGATGGGGTATAATCAAAGGAATAAATTAGTCACCATATTGAAGAGAATAAAGTCCTCAAAACTTGTTTCGAGAATACTTAACTGGAACATGATGCCAGTAAGGATACTTGACATTAATCAAAACAACAAAGTCATAGAACTATATTTTACTTCATAAAAGGGTAAACAGGCAACCACTAGATACACAGCAATTATTTATATTTGATGATACTGGAAATAATGCAAAATATCAATATAAATTTTGTAGGGTTCACCAATAAATTCTCATGACACTGCAAGAAAGCTAAAAATAAAAAAAAATAAAAAAAATAAAAAAAATATCCAGCAGTATACAACTATAAGCACCACAAAGAGGAGTCAATCTGCTAAAAAAAAAAAAAAAAAGGGAATATCCTCTATGGCTTTGGCGTTGACCGTTAAGGTAGAAAAGCAATCCATTCTCCTAACAGTTGAGTGTGCCTATCCATTCTCCTAGCAATTGAGTGTGCCTATCTATAAGTGCAGATCAGAATTCCCTTTACAACTCTCCAATGTACTAAAACAAGGAAAAAAAAAATTTTGATTCTTGTATTGTTTAACATAAAAAGATGCATAGGCTATTTGATAATCTGAATATCTAATAAAGCAAAAAATTGCTACTGAATATTGATAATGATGAAATGGTCCAAGAATTTCATTTAATATGTTTGAAAGAATATATTTCAAGGAAATTGTCCATATCATTACTGTTAATGAGATTCCAAATAACATCTTCAACTCAAAGGTTTGGGGAATATATAAACACCATTTCCTTCTCATCATAAAGGTGACCCAAGACTTCCACTCGAAGGTTTAGATTTCAGAGCGTGTTGGTTCCTGATGCCACCGACTATCATCTAATTAAGTGGCAAATTATGGATATACGAACTACAAGTCATGACACAGGACGGTTTAGAGAGTGGGTTATAAAAGGATGAATTTGGATTTATATAGAGGTTAGAATTAGTAGAAACTATAGATGAAAGGTTAGGGTTTGTAAAAGGATGGATTCGGGAAGCGAAATTTAGCAATATTAGAGAATTATGGGCTGTTTTGGTGCTGTGAACAGTATCAATGAATAGTTAAACGAATGAACAGTAACACAAGTAGAAAATAAGAGAATAAAAGAAAAAAATAATTTAAGTTTCACAGCTGAACTTTCTTGGACATCATAGCAAGATCCTACGGCATCACACCTAGGATTAAATTGCATCACACAACTCGAAATTACATAATTGTTTGGTTTTTGTATTTAATAACAAAGCTTAATTAAAAGCAGGGTTAATTACTATAAGGTACCTACATTTTGTACAATTATACTAAAAGGTTCCTATATTTTTTAAATTATATTAAAAAATTCATGTATTTTGGTTCCGTTAGACAACGAGATCTTTCTGTACATTTTTCATCTCATTTCCATCAGTCAATGATATAAAAGTCAAATTTTGACTAAAATAATTAAATAAACACCCAAAATACCTATGTTATTTACCCACCTCCCATAATCCATAACCACCAACACTATGCCTCTTATATGTTCTTTCATCTTCTTCTTATTTATTTCACATATATTTTGTTTAATTATCAGACCATTTCTTGATTTGTGGCGACTAACCCATTTTCCTTTGAATTCAAATTTCCCATCTTTAACATCAGGCAAGTTCATTGCACCTATTAGAAAACCCTTTTTCTTTTATTTTAGTCAAATCCCCATCTCCAATATTCTTCGTTCTCTATCATGTGGCCTCACCTTTGGATCCAACACCCTCATTTTTATCATTCCTTTCATTTTCCAAGTTGGAATTGGACTTCCAATGTGAATAATTAAAAGGGAATTTGCTTTTAACAGAGTAAATTTTTTGACAATGGAAATCAACTAATTCTCATTCCAAACAAGAATTGTTGGTGGTGGTGGTGGTGTTTGGAATCCCAAAAGAGCCTTTGCAAGAATAGGGTAAGATCAATCCAAATAATAACCTCAACATTTGTTTCTTTTGCATTTTAAGAAAATGAAGTCTCGCTTTAAATCCCTCTCAAATTCCAGTTTTTCTCTCTTCAAATCTGCTGTGAACCAACACACCCTAAAACCTAATCCCATATCTTCTTCTCTTTCCACTCGCTCTTCTCTTTCACTTTCAAGGTCGATTCCTCAATTGGGTACTCTCCACTCTTTGCTTCCCCTGCACTCAGCGGTCTCGTCAACTTGGTTAACCTCACACCTTGGCATCAATTTGAGCAACTCCCGGTCGTTGTCTCATGAACTAGTTCTCAGTGTGGCACGATAAAGGATATTCATAGATGGAAGGTGCCTAATAGATTGTAGTCCTTGCCTCTCTTTCGAGACATCATTTTTTATGTACAATACTTCAATCTCAACTTAAGCAATTTGAAATTGTTGTTGGATTTTGCATGCCTTCTTATGGATTGAAGCATAGATTTTAAAACTACTCTTAGATTAACAAAAAAATAGCATGTATTAGCGAGTAGCATATTAATTGTGAAGAAGTTTTTGCATTTTACTTTTATTGGCTTGGATTAGATAGACTGTTTCTTGGTGAGTCCAAGGGACAGGATGGGGTTTCTTGGTTTTCGGCTTTGATGGTGGTGACTGGTGGAGGTGGTGGAGAGTGTTGGTTTCTAATTTTTTGAACAATTTTCTATTTTTTTTTATATATTTCTACTTTTTCTTTTGTTTTTCTTGTTTGTTTTCCAAGGATATATGGAAATTAAATTACCTTGGTGTGGGTGGGAGTGATATTAAAGCAATGACATGAGAGTGAAAATTAAAATAAAAATGATAAATATTATGAACTTTTTATATTATTTAATAGATTTTTAAAAAAAAGATTTCAAATTTTAACAAAACCAAAATGCAATGATTTTTTAGTATAATTTTAAAAACACAGACTTTTTAGTATAACTGACCAAAATGCATGAATTTCAGAGTAATTAGCCCTTAAAAGTATTACAAAGCTAGGTATTTATAGATCTAAAACAATTGTAAACCTTTAAATACTTTCAAACAAGTCAACATTCTATAAGTATTTATACTCTTAAAATAAATTAAAAATGAATAAATTCTTCCTAAACAAACAAACAATCAATCTAGATATAACTTAAAATAAAATAAAGACTCCTAAAAATATAGGAAAAGATTTTCTCATAAAACTAAAAAATTACAGAATTGCCCCTAACACCTAAATGGATCAACAGCTGAACTTATTTCAATATACAATGTTGTTAAAGGTGCTCGCCTTGCTTGACTAGTCACCGAGGCAAGGCGGGGCATTGTCGCCTTACACCTACTAAGGCGAGGCTTCTTCAAGGAGGCACTGCCTAAGTGCTCACCTTAGATCTAGGAGCTACACAATGTGGTGACCGCTTCAGTATTTAAATGATTTTTTTTTTTTTGTGAGAATTTTGCTGTCAAATTGACTTCTTAAATGGTAGGAACCCAAAGAGACGTTCATTAATATTATAAGGAGAAAAAATAGGAAATTGAAGAAGGGGCAAAATAAGAAAAAAATTAGGAAAGTAGGAAAAAAAAATTAGGGTTACCACAATTAGTTGTCAAAGTGACTTCTTAAATGGTAGGAAATGAAAGAACCATTGACTAATATCAAGGAGAAAAATAGGAAATTGGAGAAGAGAAAAAATAGGGAAGTGGGAAAAAAAATTAGTCTTACCACAATTTCTTTTCTATTATGAATTGAAAATGAGTATTTTAGTTTTACCAATTTATCTTCATTGTGATATTTCTAATTGATGTGTTATTTAATATTTTTTTCAATAAGTCAAGTAATGTTCTAGAGTCAGCATTGTAGTCATTCCCTTGTGTTGTATGAGCAAGCAAACCATGCCTTTGTGTTGTAGGAGTTAGCGTCGTTCCATACTTTTTTTCCCAGTAATTAGTAATCCAACACTCACTAAAGTAATTAAGGGGTCAATAATTAATAGGTAAGCCTGCTATTGGTAAGGCTGCAGTAGGCCAGTAGTCCTTTCTATTCAATAGCCTTGCCTCCAGCAGCCCTTCTTCCTCCGCCAGCAACAACAGGAGATTTTTCACAAAAACAGCTCCAACGGCCACAGCAGGGAGATTTTTCACAAGAGCATCTCCCATTTCGACCTTTGCTACTGCTATCGAGAATGCACTTCTCAATTAAGTAGTTGATGAAAGAAGTTATCTTCCAGGTAGTCACTCCTCCCTCTCCCCTTAGTGGACCACCTTAAAGACCTCTTCGTTGATAAATGGTCTATGTATGAAAAAGAAGATGGAAGGGTAGCTCTCTTGATTCACACCAACCATGAAGAGCTTTGATGCCAGCAAGCGCAAGCATCCTTGTAGTTTTTGGGGAATAGGGTTCCAAACTTTTTTTTTTATTATTTTTATAATATAATCAGAATAAGCTCTCATTTCTTTAACAATAAGGTAAGGCTATGAAGCCCTTCCTTTAGTTGGTTTTGGCTTGCCCTAGTTGGAGCTATGAAGCTTACTATTATGAAAATGAGAAAGCTTTTTCAGCTTGCTGCTCGTTACTCGCTTCCGAGAGGCGAAGGGAGTCTGACTTACAATTTCCAAGCCTGACGCAAAGCGAAGGGATTGGATTTCACCTATGATCATATTAGTTCTCCATTGTTCCAATTAAATCCCAAAAATGAGAAATCAATCAAAAGTCAGTACACCTAAATTGAATCATGATATTAATAAATGAAATTGTGGAAGTGGATCTTTGATTTCCTTGGACCACGTAAGAATTCGTCATCCAATTGAATCTTTTTGTTCCTGGATGCTCCATAGAAATCCATCACTATTCCATTCCTCTTGTTATCAATCAAGCTTGTTCCTCTCGGTCGAGCTCATGCTTAAACCTTCCTCCACTTATCAGTAGATCTCCCTACTCCCCTCTCCTTTCAATCGAGCATCTTCAAACCTTACAGTCGAGCTTTTTCAAAACCTAAATTTTTTGTTTTTTTCATGGCACCTCACTTTACTAGGCAATAGGAGGTCCTAGCGCCTTGAGGGCACCTAATGCCTTTAACAACATTGAATATAACTATAATTATAACTCTAAAAGCGCTGGAATTACTTTATAATTTGCCCAATTAACCCATATTAAATCTAGACCATAATTCTAAACTTGAATTTGAAGTTTCTTGCCTTTTTATTCTCCATCATTCTCCTCTTGTTGGAAAAAAAAATGACCTCGAGTTTTGAAGTGACTAAGAAACAAAAATAATGAGTTGTTGAATTGTTACTTCGCCTCTTTAGTTGTTAGTAACAATACGAAAAATGAAAAGCATTCTTTGGACTTGTACATAAATTGAACAAGAATTACAAAGTCCATTCCTTGAATATTGACTAGAGGCAATATAAATCCTACTTATTTGGCATCTTCAACAATATAGTTGAAACCTTTTTTCCCTTCTAATTTTTCAATATCTTCTTCTTTTATTGCAACACATTCCACCTTTCCTCCAACAATACCCTTGTCTACAAATTCCTTTCTTTCAAAACTCATCTCTACTTTTCTAAGTAATGCATGTGTACTACTCATAGCAATATTATCTCGTTGGATTGAGTCTCCAAAGCACTCAATTGCTTTTTTTTGGGTCTTAATGTTCAATCAAATTTTGATGTTTCAGCTTTTGAGATGATAATATTAAGCTTTCCTCCATTGTTGTTGTTGTTGTATAAAAAAATTGAATTAAGCAAAAATTATATATATATATATATATATAATTTCATTTTATTTAATTATTTACTTTTTTATTTATGAAAATTATATTGAATTTAAAAAATAAAATGAAAGAATTAACATTAAACTAATTAACATTATTAAATTAATTTATATTTTTTATATTATATAATATTAATTTAATTACTTCCAATTTAATTTTTGTTCAACCTTGATTGAATCTCTGACCCTCTGCTTTCACCGGTTCTTTGACCGGTCCGGGTATGGGAACATTGCTCCTAAGACATCCAGCAAATCATATCATATTTTCATCTATGATATTATTTTTTCATCTTCTACAACTTTTTTTTTTCTATCCCTTTATTCTTTTTCTTCTTTCCTCTTTCTTCATTTTCCATTTATACATTCTTATCTACTAGGAGATATATATATATATATATATATATATATATATATTATAGGTTTTGTTTGATTCACAAAAAATATTTTCTTGGAAAACATTTCCCATGTTTTCTTGTTTGGGACACTTGGGAGAATTGGTCAACGGAAAATGTTTTCTCAGTCAAAGGGAAAACTAAGCCATTTTTAAGAAAAATGACTTTCCCTTAAAAATGAGAAACATTTTCATAGCTATGGCTAACAAATTATAATGAAAGGAAAACATATAAACATACATCTATTAATCCACCAATTACCAGTGGCACCATCACCAACGGCCACCACAACATATTTTTATCAATTTTTATGCATTGTTTCTCATATTTAACTATAAATTTATAAAAGATAAAATATTTTACAGTCTTATAAATTGAAAACTTTAATATTTTTCAGTTAATTTTCAATATTGCAGCCAAACCATAGAAAATGAGTTATTGGAAAATATTTTCCAAGAAATTCTTTTCTTCGAAAATATTTTTCAAGGTTTTCTGCAGAACAAACAGAGTCTTGGTCAACATGCACTTTCTATCCACCAATTGCATGCCTGGCCTAGCGCCTTTAACAATACAAAGGGCCTTCCATGGAACAATAGATGTAATAGGGCCTTGGAGCCTAGGTGCAAGGTATAGGTGTGTGCATAATTCTTTCCTTTGAAAATATTTTTCAAGGTTTTCTGCAGAACAAACAGAGTCTTGGTCAACATGCACTTTCTATCCACCAATTGCATGCCTGGCATAGTGCCTTTAACAATACAAAGGACCTTCCATGGAACAATAGATGTAATAGGGCCTTGGGGCCTAGGTGCAAGGTATAGGTGTGTGCATGAAAGTGTTTGAGCACAAATTTAAGGAGAAAACAAACAAAATTAAGGCCAAATATTCATAAGTTATTAAAGATATCAGTATCATTTAAACAAATTGACAAAGTTAACAAATTCTAAAGCACCAATCTGAAGTGAATAATTTAATCACCAAGAAGAACACACAAGGAACCAAAATTTGATAGTGTTATTAAATGCCCTATCTCGATTGTAGAAGTGAAGAAAAGATAACAAAACCTTGTGAAAATTTCATAGATTGGGTTAAGAAAAGCTTTAACTCATACGATCTCTAATTCTCAGCATTTCAATTTGAGAGTTCAAACAAGCACTTTTGAATTTCATTAACAATTTAATCTGAAAATTAAGAAAAATTTCTAGTACAAGCTCTTTATATTTCTTTACGTGGGAAAGAAAAGATCAAATTCAGAGTTACAAAAACCAGAAACAGAGCCAGACAGAAGAAAGACATCAGTTATTTTACTATTTTAATTAAAAATAAATAAAAAGAGAGAGAGAGAGAGAGAGAGAGAGAGAGAGAGAAAGTAAAAAAGAAACAGACTCGAAGGAAGGGCAGAGATTAAGATGGATCAGTCTCATTATTGTTCTTTGAACTAAATGGGAGAAAAAAATGAAAAAATGGAAGGAAAAAAAAGGAACACAGCGAAGGGAAAAAATGAGAGAACATAAAGGAACCAAAACAAGGTACAATGAAAAAGATTTCAGGCACGTGAATGCTGAAAACGAAAGGACTGGCAGCCCACAACTTCAAAGGTCATGGTCTGCTAAGATCCAAAGAATGGCGATGACATGTCCCATCCATCCACGCCAAATTCTAGTAGATTAAGAAATGTCAAACTAGGTGGTAGTTGTTTTTGTCAGTAAGAGAGCTATCCAGGCATAAAGATTTGCGTCATGCATAACCTAGTAGAGGAGTTGGAACACATGACCTATGTGGCTTACACCTAAGGTGTGCCTTTAACAACTATATTTGAGGGGAAAGCAAAATGAGGGGAGACGAACAATTCTTCTTTTGACCTTTCTTTTCCATCCTCATTAAACATTCAACACAAGGAACATCTACCAACCAATTTCATTTTCCTTTCTTATCCCCTCCCATCCAAACAAAGCAAAAGTCCAAGTTGAATTCTTCAAATAGAAGGAAAAACTAATGTAGCGCGTCTTCAACCATTCCCATAGAAAAAGCACAAGTTCCAATAAAGATCCAATTTCTTCTAGGAGAAAGGACCCTATTAACAAGCCTTGAGCTTCTTTTAGAAATTCCAAATAGTTAATATCTATAATGGATCATTTTGTAATTTTTTCTTTTTTCTACTTAAGGATGTACCCTCTATAGGAATATTTGGTTTTGGTTGGCAAGAAGCTATTTGGATTTGAGAACTATCAACAGCAGCACAAAATGCTTGAGGCTTACCAAATTCATTTAGGCATGCAAAGAAAATCCACAGAAAAAAGCAATCTAGATAAGTTCTCAGTTCACAATCACCAAATAGCATTAATTGTCTAAAAATAATAAATAATAATAATAATAAAAGTTTTAACTCACTTTCCCTTGAAAAAGATCCAGATCCCCTATCACCAATAACTCCTACATTTCTAGGTCCAGTGACAACTCTGTTCAACTGTGCAAGAGGACAATAATGTCAGAAAACAATGAGAATAGCATAATAAAACATCCCAAAATTCTTATATTAGACCAAAGAAAAACGTCCACATCTAGAAATATTAAGAATAAGAACAGCAGAGGAAGCAACATGAGCAAGAACAAGAGTAATGTCAATGTCCAAGAAAAGATACCATTCAATATATCGCATCATAGCATTTCACCAAGTCCAATGTCACAGGTTCATATTGTTGATAGGGAGAAGGGAGGCAACATATAGACGAGCTCTCTAGTTTATCCCAATAAAATCCTTACAATACTAATTTGCTGAAAATTGAATGCGAAGATTTCAAGCACCTTAAGTATAGAAACCAGAGATCACATGACAACATAAAGAATCCAATGATAAGTTAACTCCCGGATTTTTGGGCCCATGGAAAAATTCACAACTTTGCAACAGAAAAGGCAAAGTTCAAAAATCAAACCCATCAAAAAAGAGATTTACTATTTGGCATCATATTTAAGCTATATGAAAAAGAGAACCAATTGAAGGAAAACAGAGGAAAGGTGAAATGAAAGATAAATCAAAAGCTTTAATACCTAGTCATTTTTTAACCAAAATGTTCAATTACATCAAATATATCCTCAACTATAGGGCCTTCGCATCAATTGTAGCCATGTGTTGTTTAAGCATTAATCTTAAGCTATTTGTCTGAAATGTGACCATTGGTTATTTATATATAATATAACTTAACACTATTATTTCTTATTTCTTTGCTACCCAAAAATATCATTTTTATTTATTTATTTTATATATTCATTCACTCGTTCATTTATTTGTTTGTTTCCTAATAATTTGAAAATGAATAATTTCAGAAAAAGGAAAAAAGAAGCAACGGAGGAAAAAAAAACAAAGAACCCAACTAAGTTCATAAAACTATATGAAAAAAGAGGAACCCAACTAGGTTCATAAAACTATTAGACACGATGATGTGATTCTAACAAGCTTGCAAGAATACCATGATAAACTTCATGGTGATATGTATGAAGATTTTCAAGGTATTCTAAATCATCAAGAAGACATAAATAAGAGTGCAAGTAATCTACTACACATGCACGTTAGATCAACTATAAGAGCTAGGACCAAAATGATGAAAGATGCTTTTAATGAGTTAATTAAGAAGATATGAGTTAAGAGCTTCGCGCAAGGATCAGATTGTATCCAAGAGAGTTCAAAAGGCCTAATTAATTTAGTTCAAGCCCGATATCATGTTTGGCTTAAACATCCTTTAATTATTTGTTTAGTGAATTTTGGGCCAATTTTAATGTCTCCTAAGGTCCAAAAACGAATTTTTACTTATTTATCTTGTTTTAAAAAAGTTTATCCTTATTTAGGAAAGTTATCCTTATCTAGAAAATTATTCTTATCTATGAAAATTATCCTTATCTAAAAAGGTTATTCTTATTTAGAAAATTTATTTTATTTAGGAAGTTAAATTTAGGATTTTCATGTAAGCTAGTCATTATAAACACCTAACTATTTATGTAAATAAGAAGACTTTAGATTTTCATAAAATATAATTTTGTAAAAATTCTCTCAATTTTGGTTCTTACTAAAAATCGTTTGAATTTATTAAAGCTAATCCCTTAGCAGCGTTAATCAATTATACCAAGATTCTCTAGCACAGGTTGCTATTGGGTCAAGGTTTCTTATTTCAAATCTGATTCGGCTTTCCAAGGAATCGGTTACTAAATGTAAAGGTGATGGGTCTTAGAGCAAATCGATTGGGGTTCAAATTAGTTTGATATCAGATCTTAGGCTCTAAATCAGGTTTGCGTATCTTTATTTTACCTTATTACTACGTTTTCTTGTTTTCGTTTCTTATCGTTTCTTTCCGTTCCATTTCGTTTATTTTCGTTTGAGTTTACTTTTTCTATTTGAGTTGAGTTGCTAAATACTTGTTAAAAAAAAAAAATTCAGCATTGAAATAGAATCTTACTTTTCAACTCAAAAATAAAAAACAAGCTAGGAAAACTCTTAAAGTTAGTTTTTTTAATTTTTTTAATTGCATAATTCTACTTCTTTACTGTTCGAAAATAATTATTGTTAATTATTCCTGATCGTTTAAATTATTTTTCTTTTTCGTTTAATTGAATTATAGTCTTAGTTTGTCCATTTTCTTTCCGTTTTTGTTTCTATCAAATCATTTTTTTTTTTTCCCTCAAGGAAGTCCTTGTCCATTTCGGTTGCTAGATTTATTAATTTGTGTCAAAAATTCATACTTTCACTTGGTCAATTAATGAATTTTGCAATTTTATTACTTTAATTCGTTTAAGTGATTTTTGTAAAAACTTTAAGCGAGAGTTGAGTGGTAAAAGGCAAGAGTGTGAGCTCATCTAGAGAAAAAACCATTGAAAACTGTGTGATTAAACACGAGTGCACTTCAGTGACGTGAATACTTGAGTGAAACACGTAAGGGAGTGAAGTGAGAAATTCTTTTACTTTCCTAACATTCTTTACAAGTTATCACAATGAGTAATGAAATAAAAAACATTCAAGCAATTGATATTGCCTTTAAGTTGGAGGCATTTAAAAAGCACTTCCAAGCCATGAACTTACAATTTGTAGAGGAACGATCGAATGGAGAGACTAGAAGGTTCGACCACAAGGGGGCAGAATCCAAATGCTCTGAGGCAAGCTAGAAGAGTTCAGAGGCAAATTACTGATGATGAGGTTTCGAATAGCGAATTTGATGATGTCAAGGTCGACCAAAGGAGGAATAAAAAAGGAAACAAACAAAAAGACAATGGGGGAATAAAACTAAAAATTCCTACTTTCTGCGGAAGAATTGATCCTGAGGCTTACCTAGATTGGGAAAAGAAGATTGAACTTGTCTTTGATTGCCATGATTACTCCGAATCCAAGAAGGTAAAGTTGACAATTACTGAATTTGATGATTATGCCATTACTTGGTGGGATAACACTAAGCAAAAAAGGAGGCGGAATAGAGAAAGACCTATTGAAGGGTGGGAAGATTTAAAAGCAGTTATGAGAAGACGATTTGTTCCTAGTTACTACCATAGAGAATTGTATAATAAATTGCAAAACCTTACTCAAGAATCCAAGAGTGTGGAAGAATACCACAAAGAGATGGAAGTAGCAATGATTCGAGCCAATGTAGAAGAAGACAGAGAAGCCTTGAATCGTGACATTGCTAATGTGGTGGAGCTACAACATTATGTAGAACTTGAGGATATGTTGCATGTTTCCATGAAGATGGAGAGGCAATTAAAAAGATAGGGTAGCAACAATCGATTTGTTTCTAATTCCTCAAATTCATACGGACTCAATTGGAAGAAAGAAGAGTGGGAGAAGGAAGACGAGGCTCTATTCAAGCCCAAAACTGATTCCTCTAAAGAAGTATCCAAATCTTTCAACAAAGAGAAGGACAAAGGTAAGCATGATTCTCAAATTCATTTTAGAGACATTAAATATTTTCGTTGCTTGAGAACGGGTCACATAACTTCACAATGTCCAACTAAAAGAGCTATGACAACAAGACATAATGGGGAAATAGTTTCGGCTAGTGAAGGAGAAGAAGATAGTGATGCTGATTCCATACCACTTTTGAAAGATATTAGTGATGATGATGAAGTAGCAAAGGCTATCCAAGGTGAGATGCTAGTGGCAAGGCGAGCTTTGAGTACACAAGCTCAAGAAGAATATAACCAACAAAGGGAGAATTTATTTCATACTAGATGCTTTGTAAAAAATAAGGTGTGTAATGTAATCATTGATGGGGGTAATTGTGCTAATGTTGTTAGTACGACCTTAGTTGAAAAACTGAATTTACCTACCTTAAAACACCCCAAGCCTTATAAACTGAAATGGTTGAATGATTGTGGGGAAATTAGAGTTAACAAGCAAGTGTTAGGATCCTTTTCTATTGGTAGGTACAAAGATAAGATTTTATGTGACATAGTACCTATGCAGGCTAGTCATATTTTGTTGGGAAGGCCTTGGCAATTTGATAGAAGGGCCATACAAGATGGTTTCACAAATTATTGCACTTTTAATAAAGATGAAAAACATATTACCCTTGTACCTGTTTCACCAAGAGAAGTGTATGAAGATGAATTGAAAAGATAAAAGAGTGATGAAAAGAGAGAGAAAAATGAGGTCGAAAGCAAAGAAAGAAAGAGAGTGAGTTTGAACAAAAGAATTGTGTGGCAAAAAATGAGAAAAAGAAAGAAAGATTGAGTTTGAGTGAAAGGAAGGAGAGAAAAGAAGAAGTGAGCAAAAAGAAATACTTGAGTTTTTATGCAAAAGGAAGTGATATTAGGGATACAATGAATAGTAATCGAACCATACTTGTGCTTTTGTACAAGGAGATCTATTTGAATGCTAATGATCTTAACCCTTCCTTGTCAAGTGTTTATGTGTCTTTGTTGCAGGATTGTGAAGATGTCTTTCCCCAAAAAGTTTGTAAAAGGTTACCACCTATACAAGTTGTCGATTTGAGGACAAATCATTTTGAAGAGAGGGGGAATGATGTGATCCTAGCAAGATTGCAAGAATACCATGATAAACTTCATGGTGATATGAATAAGAAGATTTTCAAGGTGTTCTAAATCATCAAGAAGACATAAATAAGAGTGCAAGTAATCTACTACACATGTACATTGGATCAACTACAAGAGCTAGGGCCAAAAGGATGAAAGATACTTTTAATGGGTTAATTAAGAAGATATAGATTAAGAGCTTCGCGCAAGGGTCAAATTGTATCCAAGGGAGTTCAAAAGGCCTAATTAATCTAGTTCAAGCCCGATATCATGTTTGGATTAAACATCTTTTAATTATTTGTTTAATGAGTTTTGGGCCTATTTTAATGTCTCCTAAGGTCTAAAATAGATTTTTACTTATTTATCTTGTTTTATGAAAGATTATCCTTATATAGGAAGGTTATCCTTATCTAGGAAGATTATCCTTATCTAGGAAGGTTATTCTTATTTAAAAAATTTATTTTATCTAGGAAGTTAAAATTAGGGTTTTCATATAAGCTAGTCATTATAAATACTTAGCTATTTATGTTAAAAAACACTTCAGATTTTGTTTAATATAAACTTTGTGAGAAAATACTCTCAATTTTGGTTCTTACTAAGAATCATTTTGAACTTATAAAAGCTAACCACGTTGTGGTGTTCATCAATTATACCAAGGTTCTCTAGCACAGGTTGCTATTGAGTCGAAGTTTCTTGTTTTAAATCTAATTTGGCTTTCCAAGGGGTCGCATCCATGCATAACGGTGTTGGGTCTCAGAGCAAGTAGATTAGGGTTCACATCATGAAGCCTTGCCATTGGTTATTTATTTGATTGTCGCAATTAGGGCATTGATATAATTGGTTAAAGCTCTCATCGACTGAGGGTCTGCTATCCTATGACCATCGAGTGCTATAATAATGCTAGCAGGTTAAACGTTAAGCCGTTAATAGGGTATGGTTCTTCATGGTCTATTAGCTGTAATTCCTTGTTTTATGATACCACCCTTTGAGGAATATCTTCTAAAGGTTGCATGGCCAACATGTATTGTCTTAGATTATTGGCATGTTCATGTCCAATCGTAATTCTAAAGGATCCATTATCGATTTTTACAAGCTAATGCTTAGGTCCATGCTTACCACAACAATTGATAAACTTGTATGAGAAATTTATTCTTGGTCAATCACCATGGTTTATTTCACGAAATACCATCAACGAGGACATACAATAAGCAAAGAATTAGAACAAAATTCTGAGTATCTGGAATTTTACTCCAACGATCCTATTGGACCCTTGGGTTTGATGTTGATTTTAATGATAACAAAATATATTAATGTATTAATTACGCTAACAAAATTGTTTAAGTTGTTTAAGGCATGAGAAATCATGACCATTGCCAAAGCATAGGCTTAACACATTCAATGAATCAGAAAGTTCAATCAAATGCTGCCCTTGTGTGGATTGATTCAGATGATGAACTATATATGGATGGAAAGTTATGGATGTTTAATTTTTGGAACATAAATTAGATTGAGCATTGGACATTGGAAAAGAGAGATGTGAATTTTTAAATAAATTATACTCAAGCTGACAGACTAGGACAAAACAGTTAGGACAATTTTAAAATATTACAGGGAATTATAAAAGAAAAAATTGAATATGATATTTCACATGATTGAAGATTCTGATTTCTACAGAAAGATAAATTGAAGAATTAGTGAAATATGTTCAAACTGTCTTGTAGATTTGAGCAATAAAATGTTTGGATTTTTTAGAGTATGAAGATGAATGATTTTAGAGTTATCATAAACTACAAAGTTGTAGTAGACATCTGAAAGTTTTTAACAAAAAAAAAAAAAAAGGAGCATGATTTGGAGTTATATATTTTAAGATATGAAGAAATTAAGTTACACCCGCTACCAATCAATCACAGCCACTACTAAGAAGTCCAGAAAGTCCAGTAGCTCAAAATAAGCTAAGTAGCTTCCTCTACACTTTAAGTACCGGCCGCTACACTTTAAGTTGCCCCTGCTACTCTGAAAAATCACTAATAAAAATTAGCCGTTGAAAAACTATCAACTATACTTTAAATGAAATCAAACGACTATATTTCATCCAAAGCTATAAATATAAGTTGGTGGGAAGTTTAAAATCAAGAGAATAATAATTGAGAACCTATTATTAAGTTATTGCACTAAATCATTCATATTTATGACTTGAAAAATTTATTTATTGTAAAACCATTTTTGTGAGCTATTAGGTGTAAATCTTTGAGTTAGTTAAAATTCATTGATTGTTTGAGAGTTGGGAACAAGTTAAAGGGGATTTTTCTTTTTCTTATCTCTTGTAATTCTTAAGGGTTTGAGTGTGAGTCTTAGCAAAACACTTGTATAAATTTGAGTGTGAGCCTTTGATAAAACACTTGTGAAGATTTGAAGTGTGAGTTTTTGAAAATAATTGGTAAGGTTTGAGTATGAGTTTAAACACTTGGATTTGATCTTGTACCTATAAAAGGATCAAGTAAAATATTCATATGTGATTTTGAGGAGTGGATGTAGGCAAATGTTGGCTGAAACACTATAAAATTCTTGTGAATGATTTTTCTCTTCCTTCCTTCATCTTATTAATTTTTAATTTGACATTAATTTATCATTCCAACCAATTCACCCCCTCTTAATTGTTAAAAAGACTTTCAGATTCAGTTAGTTTTTGTTGATGATAATTATTATGATTTAATAATCTTTACCTCATTACTTGACTTTATATAAAAACCTCCACAAATTCCTTGTCCATTTCAAATACATGTTCTCCATTCCTTCTATGCATAAAACAACTTACTTGGAGTTTTATTTGTGTTAAATTTAGTGATTGTTTGATAAAACTTTTTATACAACTATTAACCTTTTAGTTTCCAACAGCTATATTATATCCGTTTGATAACTGACAATTGTTAGCTATTAGATATTCAAACAACTGTTGTTTTTAAAAGTTTTAATTTGAAATTTTTCTGAAAAAACTCATATTTATTTAAATAAAAAGACGAAATTATCTTTTAAAATAATATTTAAATAAAAAGTTATATATTAATATTTATTTTTAATGTTAATAATTAACCGTTAATAATAATTTTATTAAACACTTGTGACAATCAGTTATTAGGTAACAATTTTCAACTATCAATAATAATTAATAACTGTTACAAATAGCTAATTCAAATTATCCTTAATATCCTTGATGCTAACACATTCTAAAAGACATTACTCAAATAATAATAATAAATATTACTAAATGGGTTATCAATAATAGAAGTATACTAAATGAGTAAATTTTTAAATATGAAGAATATAATTTTTTCTTAAAGCACAATGGACTATTTAATTAAATAGGTGAGATAATTAATAAAGAAATAAAAAAATTAATAAACAGTTTGTATAGAAAGTTGTAAAACTATAAAATATATTAGTTAAACTTAAAAATAAAGAATAAAATTAGTTCTCTAAATATGAATAATAAAATTAAGGAGCCTATTAAATTTTTATTTTAACTATTCATTATAAAGAATTTAAAATATGTAATATTTTTAAAAAAATAATCTAATTAAAATAAAATCACTTAATTATTTAATTCTTAAAACTAAATACATAAATTTTACATTTAATTTTTAATTTTGTCCAACACAAACCCTTTCACTGTCAAGGTTTGGAGTTTTGGCACATCCAGCATTTGATGCTTTCTGAATTTCAAATAAAAACAGCTGTCTTTATTCCTCCTTTCAAATCAAAACCCCCCAAATTCACTTCTTCAAACAACAGCATCAATTCCACGCTTCAATTCGATCCCCAATTTTGCATATATAACACTTCAAACATATCAGAACTTATACTATACCATCCAACTTTCTTTCTCTCTCTCTGTAATTTCGTAGAATTTGATAGAGAAAATGAGCACTTCGGTTTTCAACTCAATTTGTCTTGATCGAGGGTGCTTGTGGAAGGTCAGTGTTCGAAATGAGGCTTTTTATTCCCAATTAATTTTTTTAAATGATAATTAGTAGTTTAATTATGAATTTCAGGGTGAAGTGAAATTTTCAACATTAAGAAAACGAAATGATCACAGGGTCTTTGTTGGAAGATCTGCAGCATTGTCAGCCACAACCAGAAGCTTGCAGATTAGAAATTCTAAGCAGGAAAAGGAAGTTCGTGTAGCTCTTCTTGGTGCCAGTGGTTACACTGGTGCAGAGGTTTGTGCACTTCTATTTTTATTTTTTGGTTTGTGGGTTTATGGTGGAGGCAGAAGTTTGAACATTTAGCCTACGCTCAGTAGGTCGAAATGGAATACAATGCAATATAGTCAAATACACTAGAAATAAATTTGATTACATTCCATTATGGCCTATAAATTTGATTACATTCCATTATGGCCTACCAAACGTACCATAACGGTATGGTAAGCCTTAACCAAACAACTAGATCAGCACCTATGTATCTGTTGACTGTATTCATCAATTTATGTTTTGGACAAGAAGGTAAATAAATGAATATGATAGTTGTTTATTAGAGTGAGAGGAAAGATATTTTATTCTATTGGACGAAAGACCTTTAAACAAAAGGAGGAAATTGGAATTTGTAATTATAAAGAAGACTCTTTTTTTCTTTTTTAATGATAATCTAGGATGAAGAAGCATGGCACATGCTGGTAACTGCAGCTAGTATAGGTATTTTTGAAAATTTTCAGTGAGTGATTTTATTTGTTATAGGAGTTGTACTGCTGTAATCAATTTGAAGTTTTAGTATTTCTCATGGCAAATTAATTTTTTTTTTCCTCTTAGAAAAATGAATGAGAAATCAAATTATCTGTTTTCACAGATTATACGACTCCTTGCAAACCATCCATTCTTTGGCATTACTTTAATGACTGCGGACAGAAATGCTGGCAAAACAATCGAGTCAGTGTTTCCTCATTTCATCACACAAAAGGTATGACTCTTCACATGTTCATTATAACTCTGGCCTAGGGTATAGCAGTGTTTTCTATCCGTATGAAAGATAAGTGACATAATAATTATCATTAGAATAGGTATAAATAAACAACTAGGACACAACACCCAATAGTTATGTGTGGGTTTAGTTGTAGAATCCTCAGTCATAAACATTTACCTTCACTAGATTCCTCAGTCTTAGACATTTACCTTACTGCAAAATATGTTAAGGAGTTATCATAGGACATTTTTTCTACTACAACTAACTATTTAATGTTCGTGAAAAAGTTAATTGAAGAGTTTATTTGCTTTTTTTTCCCCATGAATGATACTTGAGTTCCTTTATCTTTGTAGGATCTACCAGTTTTGGTTTCCACTGGTGATGCAAGTTTTTCTGATGTAGATGCTGTGTTCTGTTGTTTGCCTCATGGAACCACACAGGTCCATTCCTTTTCTCATTATATCTTTTAGCCCATCTTACCATTGTTTTCTGGGCTTAATGACGTTTATCTTTTTGAAAGAGAAACTCTTTTACTTAGCCACTGTGTGATCATCATTGATCAATTCATTTTCTGCAGGAAATCATCAAAGCTCTTCCCAAAGGGTTAAAGATTGTTGATCTTTCTGCGGTATGCTTCGAATGCACACTCACCAGTTTGCATTATTTGATAGTACTGTTAGATATAAGGTATAGTGCACTAATTTGAAAATTCAGCATATGTCATATCATGTATTGCCTATCAATTTTTCAGGACTTCCGTCTACGAGATGTTTCTGAGTATGAAGAATGGTATGGCCAGCCACATAGAGCACCGGATTTGCAGGTAAGGTACTTGGAATCCATTTTCTTTCTGAGTACTTAAACCTTTCCCTTCAGCATAGCATTCTTCATCTGTAGCAGGACTAGTGTAGAATTTTCATTTGCCAAGGGATACAGTAGTGCAAGTCCAAGCATTTGTGAATACATTTGGAAATAGAATTTTAAAACCAAAGTTTAACTTGTAACTTTAATATTTTAATTTTGAGGCATTACATTTCCACTATGTATATGGTTTCTTTGACCTTGAATTCAATTTTGTGTGCTGGTGCTTACATGATTGGGTAGTATGGACTGTGTTTCACTGCTCAAGTGTTAATCTGAACCTTTTCTGTGATAATAACCTGGTATTTCACTTCATTCATATATTTTGTTTTGACAATCTTACTAATCAAATACAAATATAGCTTCTGAAAAATGAAAAAGAAAAAGTCCAACTGTTTTGACATAATTAGTACCAAATTGATCAATCAAAATTTCTGAGACTTGAGTAAAATATGAGATAAATAGGTCATAATCACCATAACAAAATCATGTTATGCATGCAAAAAGATTTTGCACATTTAATATAAAACACTGGTGATCTAATCAATTAAAAACAGAAATGATGCCTATCATAAGGATTTTCCACGTTCAACAAGAGGAGAAAAACAAGAAGCAAAGGCTACCTTCCTATTTATTAATGGGAGGATTTATCACTATAATACCCAAATTTCTACAAAAGACAATTCTTTTTTTTTTCCTAAATATAAAGTATCAGATTCAATATCATTATATATGACTTCTTATTCAAATTATGTGGCTATATAGATAGTTTTAAAAAATTTTAAAAATTCTAATAATTTGTGATATAAAGGAAAATGGTCTTTTGAAAATTATTAATTAACAATTGTTAGAGACCGTGAAATATAAGCCACGAATCAAGCTTCATCTGATAAAACTTTGAGATATTAGGACCCATTACTATTTGGAACGTAAAATATTGGAAAGCTGATTACACAGAGAAAAATTCTCTGGAATTATTCTGTCTGTTTCTTGAAGTGTGAGTATATTGTTATGGGACTAGCATACAATTTCACAGGAACTTTTTCATGACCATTTAATCATCCTTTTCGCAAATGCATGATTTTTTTTTTTTTTCTTAATTAGGTTTTTTTAACTGGATGTAGGAAGAGGCCATATATGGTTTGACAGAGATTTTCAGAGAGGAAATAAAAAGTGCACGCCTAGTTGCTAATCCTGGTTGCTATCCAACGTCAATTCAGCTCCCTCTTATTCCTTTGATAAAGGTTTGTGTTTGTTGTTATGCTCAAGTTTTTGTTATTCCTGGTATATAATCTATTAGCTCTATGTGTTTTGGTGAGAGGAAAGTATTTTGCAACATATGTTATTTTTCCATAAGAGTAGCTGCTTACAATGATTGCTAAATTTATCTTAAAAAACAAGAGGGCTTTTTCTTTGCTTATTTTCTCTTTACTGGGCTAAGTTTCAATTAGAAAAGAGCAAGGGCAAAATAAACAAATTGTAAGAACCAATAGGAATGACAATGCAGCTAAGGAATTTGAAAGAACACATACGCAAAGAACTAGTATTTATGCTGAATAGAGTTCCTTTGTTAGAGAGAGAGAGGGAAGGGGTGGGGGTGGTGGGGGAAGATGAGACTGGCAGAGATATTGGCAGAAGAGGGGAAAATTGACTAATAAAAATTTGTTCATCATAAAAGAAAAGTTGATCTGGTAGATATGCAGCCTATGCTTCAAATTGCTAATGTGATGTTATATAGTAATAACTTGATTGTTTTAGTTCTGAGACATGGACTGCACCAACACTCCTTTGATATTTATGGAAGAACAATTTCTTAAATCGGGCTTATTGGACCAATCTTTGATAACAATAATGTGAGATGTATCCGAACTTGACAATTCTGGATTTTGGTGTATTATTCTCCTCATTTAGGGTTTATTTCATATGGATTTTGGTGTATCAATATATTGTAGTTATTATTTTCATTATTGATTTCCTAATGCTGGTGATGTGTGTTTTTCCATCAATTATTTTCAACTGCCTGACGATTTTCTGATTATTGTAGACTAATCTCATTGAATATAAAAATATCATTATTGACTCCAAGTCTGGCGCGAGTGGAGCAGGTTTGGGTTTCTCTTCTGCATCTCATATCTTGATAGGCATTATCAGCAGGATGTTTTTTATGACTACTTGCATCAATTGCTTCAGCAACTTATGATGGCTGGTACATTGTGCAGGACGTGGCGCGAAGGTGGCAAATCTGTATACTGAATTAACAGAAGGAATTATGTCATATGGTGTTACAAGGCACCGCCATGGTGAATCTTAATCATAGAAATTGGAATCTTTTGCATCTATAATGTTCACTTTTTTAGTCTTGAATGTAATACAAAAGAATCAAATTTGCACTTCCTATAAACATTTTATAGTCTTACTTTATGTGGCACTTTTTCTTTATTAGTTATTTCTGATTTTGTAAAATTTATATGATATGATTGGCATATTGTGTTAAATGCATGATCATATTCAGTCGTAACCTGAGGCAGTAATATGGTTTCTGGTTTTGAATTGCAGTTCCAGAGATTGAACAGGGTCTATCTGATGCTGCACATTCAAAAGTAACTGTTAGTTTCACTCCACACTTGATGCCAATGGTAAAAGTCCTGCACTATGTATGGTAAACTGATTCACTTTATTCTATTTGCTTACAAAAGAATAAGGAATTTTGTTTTTTTGCTTTTTCTTTTTGTCATTCTCAAGAGCCGCGGGATGCAATCAACTATATATGTGGAAATGGCTTCAGGAGTGACAACTGATGATTTATACCAGCAATTGAAGGTTTCCTATGAGGTATATTGCTAATGAACTATATTGATGGTAATGGAATCAAGTTTTTTCCCTTAATAAATGTGGAAGCACATTCCTTTACATATTCCTCCTTTATGTTTACAATGTATCTTCTTGATCAAGCATAAGTTATTCATTATTTGTTTTTGTGTTGTCATAGGATGAAGAATTCATTAAGTTATTGGATAAAGGAGTTGTTCCTCGCACTCATGATGTTCGAGGTTCTAATTTTTGCTACATGAATGTCTTTCCTGATCGAATTTCTGGTAGAGCAATAATTATATCAGTTGTATGTATTAGTTCCTCTGCCATTATGGTTTTTTTTTTTTAAATTATTTGTTTTATCACTGGTTAATATCTTAAAACCCTGGTGCAGATTGATAATCTTGTGAAGGGAGCATCTGGTCAAGCTCTACAAAATCTAAACATAATGATGGCATTTCCAGAAAATACAGGGCTTGGCTACCTGCCCTTGTTTCCTTGACAGCTTTTATTGCTTTCCCCAAAACTTGTAAGCATGTCACTCTCACTCTCACTCCCTCGTGACTTTACATGACAAAGGCTCTTCACCTTCCTTGTGTGAAGGAATACATTAGTAGGAAAGGAATATTTCTTATACCCTGAAAAGTCCTTGCTATGATTTCACATTTTAACCACTGCTGTTAATTCACTTCACAGACCATTTTTTCCCCAAAGCCTCTAATCTCATTTGTCATTGCTGAGTATTCAATTTCAACCGTGACTATTTTACCACTTATTGGTCGAAAATAATTTGTATTCATTTGACATGGCAGCATCATAGCAATTTCTTTGAGCTGCTTTACCATCTTTGCTGACAACACAATTTTGATAGACGAGCCAGTTCCAGCATGTAACTTTTAAATGAATTCTAAAATTTGTGGATCTCTTTTTGATAGCCCTAACCTTATTGATCCGTTTCAATTTTTCTTTTCTCAAGTCCATTAATTGCATTTAACTTTTAAACAAGGTTCCTAGCTTTCAATTCAATAATAAAATTAGAAGTATTTTTTGGTTTGAGCTTGTACTTATATCTATCAACTACACTGGCTGATCTGTAATATTTCATTAGTTGTTGCAGGTAATATGGAATGTAACTTTTGGAAAGCTCTTACTGTGTATTGAAGAGGTCTGGGATTAGGCTAACTGTGGAGAGTTGTGAAGGCCCAGTTCTCTCTCTTTTGTAATCTTAATTTCAATAAATGAATTTTTCCAATAAGATTTTCTTTTTAATTGCTTATTAACCTGTTAGGGATTTGGAACCTGATGAAAGCTTTTCTTGTAAGATGATGAAACATCATTTATCCATTACAAAGAAAAGAATTAACACCATCAAGATCATTATGTTCTAAGCATTTGTCAAATGAGATATAATTAGTGAAAATTAATATAACAATAAATTATAAAATAAAATTGTACTTTTTTACTCTGTCTTCTGAGTTTTTCAATTCTGAACTTAAAAATAATGAAAAGATAGATTTAAAATTTTGTGAAAGATAATTATTTTACTTAATTACTTGTATATAAAGATGAAAGATGATAATTAGTAAATATGTGATTGGTTTTTGCAAATTTCTCTCTGAGAACTTATAAAATATATTGCTTAGTCTTATACATAATATTAAATTTTTTGTAAGTTATATATATATATATTTATTTTCTTTTGTTTATGGAGTTTTTTTTTTTTTATTTGATCTAAATTTTTTAAATTCTTTATGCATTTAAATATATGCTTGAGAAATGTAAAAAAAAAGTGAGAAGATTAATCTTATTATGAGCTCACTTATAATTTTTTTCACCATTAAATAAAAAATTAAAATTTTGATTGGAAATAACTAATTTGTATAATTTATGATAAAATTTAATATATATATATATTTTTTATTTCAGTTATACAACATAAACAAAATTATATATCTATTGAAGTAGTCTATCATATTTTTAATAATAATAATAATCACATCAAAGTGAATAAGAAAATTGTATTTAAACTAATTTACAAATGCGAGAAACTTAAATTTTATTCGGCTAAAAGTTTAATATTCATAGACAAAATAGATCATCATTTTTTTTTAACATGAGATCTTGAAAATTTTATTATTATATTTATAATTAAAATAATTATTAAAAAATAAATAAGTAAAATTTAAAATTATAATAATATTCTAATATAATGTTATGATCGTGCAATGCTTAAAAAAATTAATTTATTATATTTTCAATAAATTTATAATTCAATGAAACTTGTAATAACATTCTAAAGTAAAGATTGTAGGGATAGATGATGTGATGAGTAAATTTGTTCAAAATTTAGTCGTATAAGTTTGTAGAATTTATTTTAAATTTTACTAATTTTAATATAAATTATTTTATTGTTTATTTTTCTCATTCATATATATATATATATATAAAAGTCTTTCATTCACATAATAAAAAAATATATTATGATAAAAATAATTAAAAAAATAAAATTTAAATGAATATAAAATAAATTTTACACTTAAATTTTATTCAATAAGTTATTATAATAACAATATTCAGTTCAATAATTATAATTGACATATCAACTATAAATATATTACATGATATTAATATCAACTTATTTCATCAATTTTATCTATAGGAAATAGACGAAAACTTATATTCATAAAAAAAAAAAAAAAAAAAAAAAGACAAACAAACTCCTAAATAAAGAAATAAATAAATTTTTATAAAAAAAATATGATATCTTAATTTTAATTATATTAATTATTATATAAAATATCATTTAAAATATAAGCATGATATGCATGATTATACCAAAAAATAATGGAGTCACCAGTACTGGATCATGACTCTCACTCCCTTAAACCCTGCGTCAGAAACTATTTTGTCGAGTGAACTCCAAGAATTCAAGATCTTAGCTTTCCTCAATTCATGTAATGATACCTGCTATGAACTAGTATTCCTTTCATCCACTCAAAATTAGGAATTTAGGGGGTCTCTCAAGAATCAAGATTCTCGATTATGGCAGCTCCATTTCCCTCATATTTGTTATCTCCTTCTCGTCATTTCCAAATCTCCAATAAAATAATTCTTAGACCTCATCCTTCTTCCATTCAGAGACTCAAGGTTGGCTTACTCGCTACCTCTCTCTCTCTCTATATATATATATTTCTTTTGCTAATATTTATGTGTGTTTTGTCGAGTTTCTGCATGATTTTTCTTTCTCTGCTGGTGGTTCTGTTAGATGGGAGGAAGATTTAGGAAATAGGTTCTTGAAATTTTAAGCTAAAATGGTTATTTTCGTGAATTAAAGTGGAGTTTAATGGGCTAATGAGGCGATTGGTGCTGTGTGATGATTGTATATTGTTTTGTTCTTGTTTGGGAATTGGGATTTTCTATTGATTTTGACAGTCTATAGGCGATGTATTTTTCTGGGGATTTGTATCGTTAATTGTAGAATCTGATTATGTGTTATGAACTTTGGAAAAATCACACCCCGAAGGTAGGAGAGCTCAAAATTCATATAAATCATATTGAAATTCCATACTTTCAATATGGAATTTACCAAGTCTTATATATTGATCAATTAATGTGCATATAAGTGGTAAATGTCAATCTTCTAGTTATAGTCATTTTGGTAATGGTTGACCTAAATTTAATTAAAAAGCCCGATTTTAAAAATTTGATATGGTATCAGTGCAATTATTCTACTATTTGTTTTTCCACGTTTAAGAAGCCCGCAGGTGTAGATGTTCATTCTTGCCTGCGAGGGTGGTGTGAAGCCCCTGTGCATGAAGTCTTGCAACGTAATGTGAGTTCGTCGCGAGGAACATGTTAGAAATCCTATATTGGAAATGTATAAAAATATTAATGGACATATAAATGGTAAAGGTTATTGGCCAACTAAGATCCTAACATTGAAATTCACCGAGTCTCATACATTGGCTAACTAAGATCCTAACATTTCTCCGCGGTTGAACACCCGATGTCCTCGGCTGCTCTTACTCTTACCGATACTGGCCTGAACATCCAATGTCCTCAGCGGCTCTTACTCTTATTGACACTGGTCCGAATTCTGATTATTTTTTTTTCGAGACTAACAGTAATTTTAATATAGTTTGTAGGGTATTCTTACCGACATTGGTCCAAACTCGGATTATTTTTTCCCGATGCTACCAGTATTTTTAATCTGACCTGCAGGGTATCTCTTTCCAAGTCTCAAGCTATTCGCGGCGTAGGCCAACTCTGATACCAATTGTTATGAATTTTGGGAGAACCACACTCCAAAAGTTGGCTTAAAGGGTTAGAAAACCCAAAATTTATATAAACCCTACATTGAAATCCCAGATTTCAATGTGGGATTCACCAAGTCTCATACCTTAGCCAACTAGGATCTTAACATTAATTGTTATAAACCAGAGTTAATAACCATGGGAGCAAGAGTTTGAAACTAAGAGACAGAGAAGAATAATGTTGGAGTAAAGAAGAGAAAGAGTTCAGAGAGAAGAATATGAGAGAGAGTAGTATGGAATTATCAAATCTTGCTTAGCTCATTACAATCATGCCTTCCCTTCTTTAACTAGGCTACTGACAATCCACACTAACAATTGACAACAGACTAACAAACTAACAATTTGCTTAACAAACTAACAAATGGATGAAGGCTATGCTTAAGCCACCAGCTATGATATACTATGATAATCACAAGGTTGTGACAATGCCCCTCTCTTGAAAACTATCCTTGTCCTCAAGGATAAGAGAGATGAAACCCGCTGCACATTACATACTTATAACATCCTAGTTTAACACACTAATTTCACACACACAATACAAGGTCAACAATATACTCTAAGATCAACAATATACTCTGCTATGTTATGTCTAATCCCCTTGATTTCTAGTAGTTCCTCTCTGTTGGTTGTGTTCAGTAATTCAATACACTCTTGTATAAGAGAATTTTTGAAATTAGCACTCATTGCACCAAATTTGTCAAGTGGGGCACCTGTTGTAGTGAACTTATCATTTGCTCGAGTTGAGTCAAATGGAGTAATTGGAGTCTTAGGGTCAAAGAAAACCAGACACTTTGGATCTGTAGATGCTAATTCTCCTCGGTATATTGGTTTAAATTCAAGTGGATGGGGGATAGAGCTTTTCTCAAAGGACTTCCCTGAGCATTTCTCTTCTCACAACTGGTGATGCACCTATATGAACTTGACATATATTTGTTATGGCATAGGGCTATACCAGTATGTATAATCTTTTAAGAAAAATTCCCATAGCAATGATAGAATGCAGGCCCTTTAAAATTTGTGTTTGGCACTCAATTAGTGTGTTTGGTACTCAAACAATATATTGATGACATGAATTGGAATTCTTTGTCTTATTTGTAATAATTCTAGCACCATATCTTGGAAATAATTGAGACTTAAAGACCAACCACCATTTACAACCACAAGGAGTTTAAGGACCCAAATTCCAATATTAGCATATTTTTTATGATATTCAATTACAGTCCAACTCAATAGGATAATGGTGTAAGTTATAAGGAGACTGAATTTGATATTGTTGCCAGAATCATAAAAACCACCCACAAGGCTTATAGAATCTCCATCAATTTTCTGGCTCGCAAAATGCCATAACAATCATCCCAATTCCACAATGAACAGTCAACCAAATTCAACCACAATTGACAGAAGACAGAACAATTGACTTAGGAAACAGAACAATTGACTTAGGAAATTTAACAAACATGTTGAAGGCATGAAAGAACAAGGAACCACATGTTCAAAAAAAAAAATTTCTTTGTCTTCTTCTCCATATTTCTAATTTATCCTCTTTCAACATGCCAAAACCATATTTATCCATCACCCATTCAACCATTCTAGGGTATAAAAGCAACAATTCAACACTCAGGTGCACAACATCTTACTCGTAAAAAAACCCTTCCACGCTAACCTCGTGAAAAGAAATGGAGCCGCTAATTTTAGGACCAAAAATTTTGCAATTAGCATAATCAACTGACGGTTTCATATCAATTTTCGCTTTGTCATTTGCACCATTCATTACAAAAAATGCAAAATTCACAATGTTCGGTTTTGGAGACGACATTACCTCTAATAGGGATAGCAATGGGTTGGGTTTAGAGCAGATTTCGCAAAACTCGTACCTGACCCGTTTAATAATAAAAATACATGTCCCGCTTCAAGTCGGGGCGGAACGGGTAACGGAGCGGGTATATTCATTTATATATATTTTTTATTTTTTAAAAATATATATGTGTGTGTGTGTGTGTGTGTTTTAAATATCCATACAACATAATTTATATTTCACATAAAAATAACTATAAATTAAAAAAATATATGAATAAAATATTAAAAAATAAAAATATATATGTGTATTATTGGGTCGGGTTTGGGTCAGGTATTACCATTATCCGAACCCGACCTGAATCCATCATAGGTATAAAATAAAAAACCCGCCCTGCCTTATTTACTAGACGAATCGAATATTACCAGTCCCATTCGGGTCAGGCTGAGTCGGGTATCCGCAGGCTGGCCAAAATTGCCATTCCTAACCTCTGGTAATATATTATTCTCCGCGTCGCATAATTGGACATGTTGCCTATTGTGTAACTGAATTCCTATCTCCCATTCGTGTTGCAATTGTTCAACTGACTTCTCCAACTTACCCAGTAGATTACCAACAACCTCCAATCCGATTGCATCTGAGATTTTCTCCCTTAAGTCTAATTATTGCAACTCCTTATAAAAAAATGTTCGTCAAAGCAAACAACTAACGCTCCTTGAAAGCAATTTGCTTCTCCAAATTAGTAATTTGCTGAATGGGAAATTGGTGCTTGATTTCCATAACCGAGTCTTTGAATTCTTGAATTTGTATATCAAGAATTTGCAATCGTTCTTCTAATTTGTCTATGTAATACTCATCTACCATGATAATTGAGTTTGATTTGTGATATTTTTAGGTAAAAGAAATTTGGGAATCTGAGAGAAAAATCAAGAATTGCAACTCAATTGTTGTTGTAACAAGAACAAAAAATGCAGTAAAAGAAAGTAGAAGCATAGAGAAGTAGAGAAGGAAAGAGTAGAAACAGAATAGAAGATAATTAGAGAAAGAAGAGAAGAATAGGAGAGAAGAGAGGAGTTGAGAAAAAGAAAATAGGGTAGAAAAGATTAGAGAAAAAGAGAATAGAAGAATTAGATCCTCAGAAACTTTGCTGCTCTGATACCAAGTTGTTATGAACCAGAATTCATAACCATGGGAGCAAGAGCTTGAAACTGAGAGACAGAGAAGAAGAATGCAGGAGTAGAGAAGAGAGAGAGAGTTAATAGAAAAAAGAAGATGAGAGAGAGTAGTATTAAATTATCAAATCTTGCTTAGCTCATTACAATCGTGCCTTCCCTTCTTTAACTAGGCTACTAACAATTGACAACAGACTAACAAACTAACAAATGGATGAAGACTATGCTTAAGTCACCCACTATGACATACTGTGACAGTCACAAGGTTATGACATTATGAAAGAGGTTATCTGCAGGAATTGGTGAATCATTTTATATAAATATTAGTATTCTGATTTGTGAAGAACTTTATAGATGTTGCTTATGAACAACAGGGCAGTTTCTAGATTTTGCAAAGTTAATAGGATAAATATTGTGTATATGAGCACACACTTGAGTTTTTATGTTAACTAGATGAAGAATATGAATTTGGATTTTTTTGTTTGCCCTTTTATGAGACTTGTAAATTTTCATTATGGCCTGAAAATTTCTGCATTAATTTGAGATATGAACTTTTCATTAGAAACATTAGCTTTTGAGCTTGATAGTTTTTACTATTTAACTTGATTCTGCAATCTGCCTAGCAAGAGGCAGGTACTATTCTCCAATAAGGATATACTGAATTTGAAAGCAGATAACTTTGATCTCACATGCCTTATCTTCTCGAATGGGCTTGCTGGAAAGGCTAATTTTTAATGCTTGCATTTGTTGCTAGGGTAATGATTTCTTATTGAATAGACAGTTACTTCTGGAGTCTATTTATTGGAGTTAGCATTTTTAACACATTATTTTGGTCTTTACTCATTTTTTTATGTAAATTTTAGTGTTACGTTAACGTTCCTTACCCATATTATTATTATTATTAGTTTTTTTTTTGTGTTCAATACTTTTTTTTTTTGTCTGAAGCTGAGACCTCCAAGATGGAATCTCAGGTTTTCAAAACAGTTACAAATTATTTAAAATATTGAGTGAATGATCAAATCAAATGGCACTTGGCTAAGTGATATATAAATGCCCTCAAGGACACAACCTAATACGTGTTTTCTGGTATGTTGTTAACTTCAAATTTCTTACTTTGGTAAGAATATATCTGTCATCTTCTTTAATTAATAAAAATCTTTAATTGTAGCAGGGGCCATCACAATATTTTGGAGCACGTAGCAGGTTGAGTGTTAAACCCAATGAGATCTTTCAGAGTACCAGGCTCAGTATCGTTTGTGCAATAAATATGGCCGCAGGGCAGTCAGGTGACCCTGAGAAATTTCATTTTGATCATCTTTTCAGCAAGGCAAGAAAATTGTGGGATAGTTGTCCTCGGCCAGTCAAGAGGTTCCCCTGGAACAGATCATTGGAGAACTTCATTCAGCTCATCCTTGATCTTATTGTGGCAGTTATCAAATGCTTGTGTGTACCTTTATTGGCAGTTTCGTCCCTTAGCGAGATGTCCTACTGTGCTCATCAAAAGAAGCTGTTCTTTGTTCCTTTTCCACTCCTTGTAGGCATTGCTGTTGCTGGGGCCCTAACAGATACTGCCTTGGAACTATCTCCGCTTCTCAAGGTTGCGAAATTTAGTAAAAGCAAACATTACATTTTAGGAAATTCCAAACTTTAGTTGAATAGACCTGGAACTCACTAAGTGAAACATGCATTCAACCGAGTCGTTTGTGGTTCTAATAAAGCAGCATGAGTGGTGGAAAAATACGGCGATTTAGTTGTTGCCATAATGTAAATTCTGAATGGAGAGCATGAGTGTCACTTGGTTCTTCTTCCTTATATATATATCAGCTAAAATATCTCCTGGAAGAGGGCCAATGAAATTGATGAAAATATCCTACACCCCGCCCATAAAAAGGCCTCTCTATGCTGATGGTTGAAAAGAAAATTTATGCCCCTGATTTGAGAACCCACTAACCAGCCAAACACTCTTTGATACAAGTGTAAAGCACCTGGAGGACTACCTTATTTTTGTTTGACCAACCTATTTTTCTTTTTGAGTTTATTTTATTTAATTTTTCTCATTTAGGTGAAAAAAAAGAAGGAAAACTCTAGTTCATATTTTTCTGGTATCACTTATTGTCTTGTTTAATTGGCAGGAAGCAGAAGTTCCATGGCATCTGATTGTCATGGCAATGTTTTTTAAGTTGATCAAATTGCCGGGTCCATATTACCCATATTGGGGTCGCATATTTATTCCACATGTTGCAAATGGGGTACTGTGGAGAACTTTATGGTCTGCGTTTTTTTGGTACAGAAGACCCAGAAAGGGATCAGGAGCAATATTGCAAGAGTACCTTAAATGACAGTCATTCTGAAAGAAATAAATTCTAATTTTACAAGGTTCTTGATGCTATACTTTCCAAGAATTTTTTTTTTTTTTTTTTCTGTTGACCATATTTTCATTCATGTGCTGCAAGAAATCTTGAGACAATGTAATGGTAGTTCTCTCTCTCTCTCTCTCTCTCTCTCTTTATATATATATATATATATATATATATATATATATATATATATATATATAAAGCAGTTAACATCATTGTTAATTAGGTGTTATTAATCACAAGCATCTTAGTCAGGCACTCAGCTGATCTTCACTTGCATCCCATGTTTTTTTGGTTCTATTTCATACTAGCTCATGCTTTTATTGGGGACTTTATAAGCTGGTCTCCATCCATAGGAGAGTTTGGCACTAGATATCTTCTATACATGTGTGCAGGCTGGATGTGCTTTGAGAAGGGATTGGTGCATGCAACCTTCTTTTTACATTTGAAAGAGATTGTTTCTGCAGTTTGAACACATAATGCCTAGGTCATACTGAAGAAACCTTAGTGTTGCACCAAAGTCCAGGGATTATCCTCCTCGTGTTTCTATACCCAATAGATGATCCTTATTAGTTGGAGTAAGGCTGCCTGAAACAAGTCTGTCCTTGTTTAGTGGTATCATATTGAAGCATACTTGATGGATTTCCTTGCTTGCCCTCCTTAGGGAATCATCTTTCCTGAACTAGCTGATATGTATTTTCACGTCTCAAGATGACTTCAATATCATATTGTTTTAATTGATATTTGAGATCGTGGAAAGGTCTCAAACTTGCACCACTAGCAATTTAGCATTGAAATCTGTAAATGTTTTTCAAAACACTTTTCTGGAGGTTTTATCCGGTTCGTGTTTATATACAAATTATAATATGTTGATCTTCAGCCTTTTTGGAATTCCCTTTCTTTCTTTTTTTCATCTGATTTAATTGTCATCACATCATGATTCAGTGAATCAAGGTTGATGTCAGACATTCTGTAAATTTACAAGAAACTGGAGGCAATTTTGATCAGTAGGCTAAAGGTATGGTAGATGGATGTTTTGCAGTAGAACTATTAAAGGGATTGGCTTCTTTCTCTTCAGTTTCTCTCCAACCTTCTAGAAGAAAGGTTTTGGGAGGTAATTATCAGTCTTGTTTCCAAGCAATAGCATCCATTTATTTGTTCTTGTACATTTTTTTTCCTTCTTTTTGAAGACATGCATAAAATGTATGGATTGAAAATTCAAAATCAAGCAGATACAAGCTCTCAAAAAGTTGAAAGCTTGGTCATGTATCTGTATTGTTTAGGAAACATGAAATCTGTTAATTTTATTTCAGTATCTGAATTTGTCCAGACATAAGTGGGGAAACTGTCTGCTTCAACTGGGAATGTAAATTATTGGATGTCATCAAATTAAATGGAAATTAATTTAGTTTAAATATTAAAAATAAAAGTACAATATTACTATTCAATAAATTAATAATTTTTATTATATAATAATTTTTTATGATCATAGTTTAGACTAATTGACTAAATTAATAATTTCAAAAAATTAATAAGATAATATTTTTCTGAAAATTTTTATATAATAATATGATTTCATTTATATTATAAATTAATAATAATATTATACATATAATAGATTATTATATTTATTTTATTAAAATATGATTCTAAAAATTATTTAAAATTTAAGTTATTGTACTAATTTTTTTTTCCACTTTATTTAATTCATATTTAATTTATTATATTTTTTTAATCAATTTATTTAGTTTATATTTAATTAGTCAATTTTTTTTTTAATTAATCATATTTTTTTTCATCTATTTTAATTAATTTATATTAAATTGATTATATATATTTTTTTAATTCATTTAATTTATATTGAATTGATTACAAGATTGATAAAACACAATAAATTTTTAGTTGACTAAATATATATTTATTGGATTATAAATTCTCTCTATAAATTAATAATTATTAATTTATCGATAAATTAATATTTATTTTAATTAATAAAATTTATGAATTATAATAATATTAATTTATAAAAATTTTACCCTTTTTTTTTTTTAATGTTACCATTTGAATCTTAAATAATTAAACGTTTCAAAATCTTAATTTTTTTTTTTTAATTTCTCTCAACTCTTATTTTATAAAATGTGTTTAAGATGTTAATAATAACTCTAATAGTATATCATACAATAATAACTCTAATCAGAATATAGAATTTAAACATAATTTATGTTTATATGTTCTAATTACAAACTAAATTTTATCATTAATTGTAAGAAGGAACATTTTGAAAACGACGTAGTATTTATTCTATTGACTGCTAGATTGAAACAACGTCGTTTTGGTTGGATATAGTCGTTTGAAATCCATCCGCCGCCGATTTCTAAAATCTAATCAGCTGTAAACGAAAATAGTTTCTTCTTTTTCACTCTCTCCAACGCGTTACACAGCCCATAAACTCGGTGGCGGCTCACCGAGTCTTGTCCTGCCGGAAACGAGTTCATAGCCATGGGAGAACAAGAACCATCTCCACAACAACAAGAGCAGAAAGGATTTACTGACGGGGGAAAGAGAAAACTGGACGCTTTCGAACTCGCCAAACAGAGAGCTCAAGAAATCGCCTCTCGAATCGCTAGTGACGCCGACCAGAAACGCCCTCGACTCGTTTCCGGCAATATATCGGAGCCTTCCTTGCACTCAAATTCTGTGTCAGCCTCTGCCTCTGCCTCTTTCCCTGGTAAATCTTCATCACAATCCTTTCTCTCCCGTTTCTAGGGTTTGGCTGTTTAGCTATTTGTTCTATTATGACTTCAATGTGTCCATGAAATGTTTAATTGAACAGCCATTTCTAGTCTCTGCTTGAATTTCAATGGAAGTCAGCATCTTTTGTTCTTTGCACCATGCCTAGAACTCCATTTTTTAGGATTTATTGCTGTTTGGACATAGAATGTTTTAAAGGAGATTGGAAATTTGAGAAAACATTTTAGGGGAGAGGGCAAACTACCTTAACGTTTTGGAGTGTATGCACTTTTTTTTCAGTGTTTGTATTTGTGATTTTGGTGTTGTGTTGGTGGATAGGAACCCTGCAAATATAAGCTGTATAGGTATTTGTTTGTTTACTGACACAGACACTTTTGATTTAGGTAGAGAATACTTAGCTTAGCCCTCGGAGGAAACTCAGCTAAGGTTGGAGCTGTTTCATAGTTCTTAACAAATATTTAATGTAGCGCAGTGCAAATATTTCCATTAGGAATTATAATATATTAGAGGAGAGAATTTACTTAGAAATATTGCTCTGTGTTAGATATTGTCATGAAGTGATCATATTGCTCTGTGTTAGATATTGTCATGAAGTGGTGGTAGGTAGTTGGCCAATTGGCTATATGTTTAGGAGCTTTGCTTTGTTTTATGTAGGAATCAACAAGGATTTATTAGAAGAAATATGGTCACCTACAGAATCTCCAATATGCCGTGTGCTCTTTATCTATTTCTTATTTATGTTCACTTGCTCTACCACAGCTCTATATCTTGATCAATAGCTGCAGTATTTGGATTCAAACCTTGTGTATACTCTTTTTATTTACTTACACTTCTTTACCATTTTTACACTTCTTTACCATTTTTTAATTTGCTTAGTAATCTACAATTTTCAGCTCTATATCGATTTTTTGTTTCCATTTTTTACCATTTCATATGAAATATCTAATTTTCTGTGAATTTTCTAAGTCGTGATTGCTTTATTAAATTTATTTCAGTTCCCTTTGCTGCCCAACCAAGTCTGTATCATGGTTCACCAGGCACAAGTAAGAAAATTACAATTCCAAATGGCAAGGTATGGCTTTCTCTGGCTATATCTTAAAAATGATGCACCCTCATTAGACATACTTGTTCAATACAGTCACAGTTCTTCCCTCCAGGTTGGTGTGGTTATTGGGAAAGGAGGAGAAACAATAAAACACATTCAACTTCAGTCAGGGGCTAAAATTCAAATTACCAAGGATCAAGATGCTGATCCCCATTCTTTAACAAGGGATGTAGAGTTGATGGGTACTTCAGAACAAATTAGCAGGGCTGAAGAACTGGTCAATGATGTGATTGCTGAGGTGATTATTTTCAAATTAATTTGTGTCTCAAAAATCTCGTTTTGGAAATACAATTTCAATACAATTATGTCTTTACAAATTGTTGGAACAGACAGATGCAGCGGGCTCTGCTTCATCTGCAGTTCATGGATTGAATACAAAGCAATCTGGAGCTGAACAATTCTCAATGAAAGTCCCTAATGATAAGGTAAATCTAGAATCTTAAGCTTTGATGCGAGCATAATGAAAATGTCAGACTACATTTTCTAATTCATGCTTCTGAATTTTGTAGGTTGGATTGCTTATTGGCAAGAGTGGTGAAACCATAAAGTACATGCAAAATAGATCAGGGACTCGTATGCAGGTGTGTAATAACTAAATGCCAAAGTTATTGTGATAAATCTTCTTGTTTAACCATATTGCATTCTATATTTATGGGCAAAGCTGGTCCACGTCTTGTATGAGATCTTTGTAAAAGTATAGATATCCAACTATTTATGAATTGATCAATACTAAAATACTAAAACTCAACTGACTGAAAGCCAATTGATTCACCAAGAATGTGAGGGGCCTGAGGGCTGCTTATTATGTCGGATGGTAAATAAGCTGGTCCACTCTCTCCACTTTGATTATATGAAGCATCCATATGATGATCGAGTTAGAAGGTAGCATGATGGTAATTTTTTTTTTTAGATTTAATTGGATTATTCTTACTTTTTATTCTCTTCTATAGAAAGGGAATGTTACCCACGATTCTTTAGCAGTAGATATTGATGCAATATCATTCACCACCTCCCTTCTAGTTTAATCTCAAGATGTCGGAATGGTTATATTGGAAATATGGTCAACACTATCCAGTTCCAGCTCTCATAGTACATATTCTTCTACTATAAAGTCAAATACATGAACATAGACTACACAGTAGGCGATTCTGCTCTATGAATCCTCTTTTGTTGTGCCTTTAGTAGCAGTTTTATTCCTCAAATCATAATTGATGGAATCTCAATTTTAATATTGAATTTATCTGTATTTCTGTATGAAAGTTATCAAGTCCCTGTTCCTTTCTTCAGATTATTCCCCTCCATCTTCCTCCTGGTGACCCATCAACTGAGAGAACACTATATATAAATGGCTCTACTGAACAGATTGAAGCAGCCAAAGAATTGGTTAATGATGTAATCAGTGGGGTAAGTCACATTAGTAATATTTTTATTCTCTCCTTCTGGCACTTCTAAATGCCAATAATTTAGAAATTTTGGTTTGAAAGAATTGAGACGACCATGTGTTTTCCTTGTCCATTCGTAACTGGTATCTTATTCATTGAATTGTCTTGGTCAACATAATAATGAGTAGTCTGGTTGCATAGCTTTTTTTTTTTTTTTTTTGAAAAAATGGTTATGACATTAATTTTTTATCTATTGCCTAAACAAAGTCCTTAAAGCCAGGTCACAATTTTATGTTAGATAGGGCACTGCTCAAATTTTTTGTTACATTGTCTTTAGCTGAAATAGAAATTTTAACCTTAATCAAATGCAAATTGGAAATTATACTGCAAGTAGAAAGCATAAAATGATAAAAGCCATCTAAATTTTATAGATGTTTATCCTTTAGTTGTATACAATCATTTTACTTGACTGCTACTTGGTTTCTGTCCTGTAGAAACGTATCATAAATCCGTCGGTATCCAATAGCTATGCACAGCCAGTTTATCCACCCACTGCTAATTGGGCCCAGCCAGGGGAACCTCCTATGCAACAACAACCCCAATATGGGTATGCACAACCGGGAATCCAACCTGCACACTCTTCTTACTATGGCAACTATGCGCAGCAACCAGCCTGGGATCAATCAACTTCCTCAACTATGTCTCAAACACCTCAGCAAATGACTGGATATGGTTACTATGGACAACCGCCTCAAATGGGATCCGCTCCTCTTAATACTAGTTATAGCCACAATCAGACACCTGCTGCCGGCAACACTTGTGATAATAACTACAGTCAGCAGACACCAAGTTATGGACAAAATGTCTCCAGCCAGGCTCCAACACAGAAAATATATGCAGCTGCAAGTTATGGGTCAGCTGCTGTGTCATCTCAACCTGATGGGGCAGTCACGTCCCAATCAAGTCAAGCAGCACAAGCACAAGCATATCCACCTTCTGCTTATAATCAACCAGTGGCCAATCCCCAAGCATACTGGACCTCTAGCTTTGCTGGCCAACAACCACCTCAAACAGGATATGATCAAACAGGGTACTCCCAAACTGCTTATGGAGGGATACAACCAACCCAGTTCCCTCCCTCGTCAACTCAGCCTATTTATGGACAAGGTGGATATCCTCTTCAGCTATCTTCTGCAACTTCAAATTATGTTCAAGGTGGGGCATATCCCATTGCTTTTGCACAGCCGCAGGTGGAGACACAACCCCAGTCACAGCCATCAAACAATGGTCATTCACAATCATTGACTTATGGAGTTGAAAATCATGATGGGAATTCAAATCCAAGCCATGGCTCAAATACAGCAGTGCAGGAAGCAGTGCCTTCTCAAAGCTGAACTAAAGGTGGCTGTTGCATCCCTTTCTAATATCTGCTTCCTTCGTGTTGCTTTACATGAAATTCCTTTTTGCTCTTGTATACCACGTTGTATTCATGAGTGGGGTTTACCATTTATTGGCTTATAATGTTGGAAAATTTTGTCTGATATCTTCATTCTTAATTGTTTAACTGCATTTGGACTTTGATCTGTCAAATTTAAAAGATTGAGCATTAGATATTTTTCAAAGATTTGGCTCACTGATTTTGCTTGGATTGGAAGTTTTGTAAGAAAAAGTCCATGTTTGATCTAATGGGCAGTGATATAATGAAGATGGAATATTGGAACTCCTTGGTCATTAGCGTAATGGCAAGCTTTGTTGCTGTTATTGAATGTTTTTCTGTCCAAGTCACGGAAACTTTGGTGTGTGTCATCATGTTTTAACCTAGTTGGGTTGAGTATCTTCCCATTTGAGTTCTACTTTATATTATAAACTTGACTCAGTTTGATTTGATTTAATTTAATTAATATTAAAAAATTAAATAAATTTTGAAATAATAAATTATTATTTAAATATAATATATATTTTGTATTTAAAATTAAATAAAATTTAAATAATTAGTCAATTGAGCTTGTTAGTCAAGCAAATTGAATATTATGAAATGAGATGGAGTGGAATTTAATTTGGCCATGTTTAATTTATTTCTAATATAATTTGTGGATAGCAATCGACAAGGTGGATCCGTGGCGCAATGGTAGCGCGTCTGACTCCAGATCAGAAGGTTGCGTGTTCGATTCACGTCGGGTTCAAATCCCATTTTTTAAATTTTAAGAACCAAAATATGAAGAATAACCTTTTTAATTTTTGGAAAATCAAAATAAAAAAAAAAAAATTTAATCCCATTTTTCAATGTTTAATAACCAAAATACAGTAAAACCTCTATAAATTAATAATGTTTGGACTAGTAAATTTTATTAATTATAAGAGATATTAATTAATTGATAAATTAATAATTTATTAATTTAAAAAAAATATTTATAATTTAACAAATAATATTTAATTAATTAAAAAATAATTATGTTTTATTAATTTTATAATAAATGAATATGATTTAAATGAATTGATAAAAATTATGATAAATTAAATATAAATTAATTAAATTAAATATAAAATATGTGTAAATTAAATATGAATTAAATAAATTGAATATAAAATATGTATAAATTAAATGTGAATTAAATGAAGAAAAAAAGATATGTGAGTATAATTATTTAAATTTAAAATAATTTTTATATAAATCATTTCAAATAATCTATTATCTATATTTATAATTAAAATAACTTCTAATCTAAAAAATATTTAAAAATCAATCGTGACATATGAGATGCGTACAATATTATGTGAGTATAAAAAGAATCATCATACATGCAAGAATTGTAATAATTAATTTTTAATAGATTTCATTTGAAGTTTAATTCAGATACAATATCAAATATAATCAAATAAAATTAGAGATATGAATATGTTCAAAATATCAACAACACTTTATAAATTTTTATTACAATTCGAAAATTCAATCTTAAAACTTTTAAATGCAAAAAGAAAAATTAAAAATAAGATACAATTAGATTTAAATTTCAAGAAAAAAAAATAATAGACTCAAATTTTTAATAAATAATTATAGTTTATTATATATACAATATTAGTAAATTATTAATTTATAATATAAATGGAACCATATAATTATGAATGAATTTTTATAAAAAATATTATCTTATTAGTTTATCGAAATAATTAATTTAGTCCACTGACCTAAGTCGAAATTGAAGAAAAATAATATATAATAAAAATTATTAATTTATTGAGTATTAATTTATAGAGGTTTTACAAACAACCTTTTTAATTTTTGGAAAATTAAAGTAAAACAAAAAATTTAATCCCATTTTTCAATTTTTAATAACCAAAATATGAAGAATAACCTTTTTAATTTTTGAAAAAAAAAAAATTAATTTATTAATTCAAGGAGGTAAAACCAATCCCAAAATTATGTTTTAATTTTTTCAATTATTTATAGAAAACCAAAAATCATGAACAAAAATATTTTAATTTTTTTTTTTTTATCATTTCTTATGGAAGGAAAATCACAATAAAAAACAAAATAAATAATGTTATTTATTTTTTTAATTATTTCTCAGGAAGGAGAGAAATAAAAATTAAAAAATTAGATTTTATTATTATTTGAAAAGAGGAATTATTAATAGAAAAAATTTTAGCTGTCTGAGCCCGGGTTCGAACCGGGGACCTCTAGTGTGTGAGACTAGCGTGATAACCAACTACACCACCCAGACTTTTTGATATTGATCTCTACATTCATTAGATAATGAATGATCTTCTAATGAAAGTGAGATTAATTTTTTTTTTTAAAAAAAATTGACACTTCCAGTCCTAATTCTAGGTCCGTTTACAATTTTTGAGTACAGGCATTGCTAATGTTCAAAAATCTCGTCCTCTTTTATAATTCAACTTCTTTTTATTTTTGTTCAAACCTTCTTGCTTTTGTTTACTAATGCATCTATCTACAAGTTTATGTTACTTGCGATCAAAACTATCTGAAATTTGGTGTCATTTTATCCTATAATTTTTATTACCAATACAGCTCCAAAAGTTCAGAACTGCCTCAACACAGAAATAGCCAGTAAAATGACAAATTATAGGGCTGAACGTGGTTCGATCCAATCTAAACATTGAAAAATTTCATCTGACATGAACCATACTTTATACAGAAAATCCCCATATTGTATAGTTCCAAAAATTCAAGACGATTCAGTTTGGAGATTGAGTACAATTAACAAATACTAGCATAATTATGGGGTACCATTCTGGAGAAACATGAGCAAGTGAGATAAAATTAGGTACAACATTAAGATTTTAGTACATTATTACCATGTTACAGAGCGTGCACAACAGTTAATATGCCAATAGGAGGTGGCAAACCATATTACAGGAGCAGAAGCATTCCACTAAAAGTTATAAATGATAAACAAAGCATGTAGATGGAAGTTCTTTCCTCCTTTCTTTCACAGAAACCAACCAGGACCGGTTTGAAATGCTCCTTCCTGGTAGGCATTCACATTGCATACACTATCTCTCCACTGCTATCCATGTCAAGTTCAGGATCAGTCTCTACGTCCTCCTCCATGTCGTCATCAATATCTAGGCTGCCAGTCAAATATTGATTAAGACTAGGGGCACCAGCTGCTGGTATGGTGGCTTCAGAAATTATCTGCATGATCTCATCAATGCTCTGCATTGGCTGATCAGGTTCTTCAAACTGGCTGTTCATTGTATTCTCCTCCATTAGATCCGCTGGAAGATTCTTCAGAAACCATTCATGATTCCTGATCTCAGGAATACTTATCCTCTGATGCAAAAAAATTTATTCAAACGAGTAACTTTTACCAGTGCATTTTGGTCAAATAGTTAATCAAACAGAACCGCGAAGGGAGAGTGGTATTAGGAGGAAGAAGAACTTGACGAAGAAAAATAATGGCAATAAGAGATCAATATCATGAAAATGTAGAGATAAAATATCTATCATTTAATATAAAAAATAATGACAATAAGCCTCTCTCGCTCAATTTTCTTATTCTCTTCAAGGTCTCCCTTCAAATATTTTTTTTTCTTGTTTTATTTTTTATGGTTTCTTCTTTAGTTTTTGGGCTAATTTTTCCAGATATAACCTGGGAATGGTTTGTCTTTCACTATCCTTTGGTTGGTTGAAGTTTTTGGTCCTTGGGTCTTGAAGGTGTTCACCATGTGGATATGGTAGCTTTAGTGCAGGGACTTGAAGAGGGATACTGGTCAATTGACCCCCCGGTGATAATCCAAGGTGCAAAGGCCTACAAAGAGTTTTTTCCTGGAAGATTTCAGCTTGAAGAAGGATTTACAGCCCCTGAAGGTCTGTGCTAGAAGTTCAGGCTTTAGCAAATCTTGTACCTTGCTCAATTAACCCACAAATTTTAGTTTGTTCTATATGTTCTATGTTATTGCATATGATATCACATTTAATATCCTCGCAATAGAAAGGGAGATTCCATTACTCTGACAGCATTCAGATTTGCTCCCAGTAATGAAATTTCACACATCATTACCAAAAAAACTAGCAATCTTTTTGAGAGGGAAAATAAGCAATGCTATAAATACTAAATATTTCAATATTTGCATGTCTAATATTGTTCTCAGGAATCAAAGGAAGCACACTGACCTTTGCAGGGTCGGAAACAAATATTCTTGAGATGAGATGTCGGCATTCAGGAGATATATGAACATAGTCAGGAATTGAGTACTGGACATTCAAAATTCGCTGCAAGAAGCAACAAATATGTTAATCAAAGTATCTAAGCAAAGGTGCTGCTAAGCTCAGGGAAGGGGCATTAATATATTACATCTATTGTCTTGCGAAAATTCTTGGGCTCCTTAGGGTCCTCAAAAGGATATGCTCCCACCAACATCACATATAAAGTTACCCCACATGACCATACATCTGCAACCTGAATGATAGAATAAACTGCAAAATATTAGCATAGAAATCAAAGGACATCATACCAATGCATTTTTGTAGGGTGATAACCATATCCTTGCTCCATTGATAGTAAATAGCTGGATAATATAATTATAGTATTTTGTTTATGAACCCAACTATTGCATCCTCCACAGGTAGAGAAGATTAATACAATCAACAAGCTTATTTTAGATATGACATCATAATACATTTGGTTTCTACAACTAAAGTTCATTAAGGCCACTTATAACATATTATTGTAAAACCATCTCTGCAACCAGTATTTTTTTTTTCCCACATAGTAGGGCCTGCAATTTGAATTGCTAGATGGCTATGCAAATTAACTGCAGCTGATTTATCCTTTACTTCCAAGTGCAGAACAAATTAGCAGAGTGATTTTGCCAATAAGCTAGACAAATTTTTCTCTCTCCTTTTTTCTTTTTTTTTTTCCTTAACAAGATTTTTTAAGTCCTAACTATTGGTGTGTGTGACTTATCCTTAAATTTTCTCAAGGCACATATAGAGGTCCATAAATTTTCCTTGTTATTTATTTACAGTTGTTGTGTGATGTTGATTGGATACTGATGTCACACAACAACAACATCAAGTTTTACACCATTTCCCAACTAATCATTACCCAAAAATCTGATCAACCTGTCTTTCTCATCTTTTAACCCAATGCATAATCAACTTCTTCGAAGATTGCTAATGGGTGTCAGATCTATTGCAACAAGGACAAGTCAAAATAATCAAGGAAAAATAAATTTATGAGAACTTCTCATTTCATTCTTATTTTTTGTAATGTGATTAATTTTTCTCTTCAAGAAATTAGAGTTTTATTCAGATTTTGGAGTTCAAGTTTTATTGCTGCCTAAATAGTCTATGTTAGAAATTTTCGTATCTCAGACATGCCTCATGGATGTAATCCTGTTTATCTCTCTTTATTTTAACTCAACACGATCTTTTTCCTCTTGCTGCACATATTTCCCTGTATTTATCAAGCTTCACACCATCACAGACATGCACAGGCAGGTTACTCAAATCTGTCCTCCATGGGCTTTTGCAAGTATAAATCAAGTTTCAAGGATATAGAGGAGTACTTGTACGTCAATCATATCATTGGCCTTATATATCACAGATTACAGGGACAAAACAATCATAGAAGTTTCTAAGATGAAGATATAAGATAATGCCGATACAGATTATTCAAAAAATAAGCAAGATTCTAGAAAAAGCAAAAAAGAAGAAGAAAAGACCTTGACAAGCAATATATGAAAGACAATAAACTGAGAGTACACACTTTAATTTGACAGGATTTTAGCTTCATATAGGATTAGAGAGTGAGAGCAGTTATATTACCTTTCCATCATATTCCTTCTTAAGTAACACTTCAGGTGCAATATATGCAGGAGTTCCAACAGTAGATTTTGGTTGTGAATGGAGCACTGATGACTGTTTAAAGCAGATAAAATCACTATAAGAGAACATGAAAATTTAATGATGGCACAGACCAAAAATAAAGCAATGTAGATGTATCTGATGAGCAGGAAAGTTCCAACAAAATGTATTTGCTTATACAACAGGAAAAATGTCCATAATGTCCACAATCATATAGGCATTCGAGAAAAGGGCACACAAGTTTTGGCCCCACAAGTAAGAGAAAAAACAAGAAAGAATCTTTTACCTTGGAGTAACCGAAGTCACAAATCTTTAGACGAGGTGCTTGGCTTCCATCCAACAGTGTATTCTCTAATTTTAAGTCACGGTGACATACTTGCTTCACAAAAGAATAAATCAGAAGAGAACAACCCAGTCAGTAAGTTGCACCTTCTGGATAAAGTAACAATAGCAATCAAAGGCAGAAACCTTGATTTACTAACCATTGCATGACAGTAGCTAACTCCTGATATAAGTTGTTGGAAGAAAAAGCGTGCCTGCATTTTAACCCAGAGAAGATTAAGAAATATTTGAAGGCCACCAAACAAAATCAATGTAGGGTAAGAACCTCATCCTCGCTGAAGCGGCCTGCATTGCATATCCGCTCAAAAAGTTCTCCGCCAGATGCATACTCCATCACAATAGCCAAGTGTGTTGGTGTTAATATGACCTACAGTTGCAATATTAAATTATTGAACCAAAATATCCATTTGAGAGGAAGAAAATATAAGTTAGGAGAAGTGATAGACCTCCTTGAATCTGACTATGTTAGGATGCCTCAATGACCTGTGGTTAATAATTTCCCTTTGTACATTTTCATCTATCTGTTAAAAACAAAAGCTATATAAATCACAATGTCAAATAGAAAATTCTAAAACGGATAAGTGAGCATAACAATAACCAAATAACAGAGAATAAATCCAGGCTCCACAACCAATAATCTAGATGATACCCGTATCATCAAAAATCATTTTTTAGAAGGGAACTCAAAATGAGTGGCCTGATGCGAAGATTCTTGATCCAGTCCCCATAACTTTTCAAGCAACTTCATTTGAATATGTAACCACTTTTTTTTTTTTTTAATGTTCTTCTCTGGAAAATTAATAATTGTGACATCCATATATTTCAGACCAATATAGATTTCTAGATTCCAAGGATATCCATGCATTTTCATCTTATCCACCAGCAATTCCAGAAAAAAAATCTCAATATAATTGCAGCTAAATAAAATAATGTTTTGTTCATTGATATCATGCAGGAAAGAAGTAAATAATTAAATTTCAAACTTTACTGCAACTACTTATTGCCAATAATCATATCCCAATTCTCAAAAACAAATGAACTCAATTCAAGTATACAGAAGCATGAAGTGGTTGGATTGGTTTGACGCCATAACAAACTGCTAACACTTGAACAAGAAAAACCCACTAAATTCTCTTCATTGACCTACAAACTGAATTCAAATTTGGAGCATGGATAAATAATTAAATATAACTATGGAAAAGGGCAAAGGCGACACATTTATCTGCTCTATTAATCATCCAATTAATTTGCTCCTTAGAGATCTCTGATCTTAAAACATAAATAAGCTCAAAATTTAGCCGAACACAGAGGCATACATCAAGCTGATGATCCACTGAATGCTCAAAAACCTACCTTAATCACATATTAACAGAAATCTGAACGAGAATTGCTCTTATAAATTAAATTCAAAACATAACCATTAACAAGAAATAAACTCAATCACAAAAATCTATCTATAAACATAGCAGTAACAAAATTGAAAAAGTCAAATTGCACCACACTAACCTTCTCACCTCTCTCGATATACTTGACAGCAACAAGCTCATCAGTTTGCTTGTCCTTCATCAACCTTGCCACCCCAAAGTTCCCGGCCCCAATATCTCGCAACAGCTCGTACCGATCACTATCGTGTAAAATTGGCATATCCATACCCGGACCTACGGTGATGGCCGATCGATCCATGTCTCCCTATTTTCAATCTCCACTCTAAAAAGTTTAAGAGAAGAAAAAAAAAAAAAAAAACTCTTCCTTTGGAAAAAACAAAACTTTAAAAAAGAAAAGATGAAGCCAATTGTTCACATTATCATCAAAATCAGAGAAACCCCTGATCGAGAGAGATCCAAAGGAGAAGGAGGAGGATGATTAAGTGGCGAAACCTGGACCATAGGATTGGATGGTGAAGAAAAAGACTGGAGATGGGTCTAACCTCGTGAAAAGCTCACCCACCAAAATGGGTTCTGGGTGAAAAAAAAATACAAGAATTTCAATAACAGAAGCAAAGAAGAGTTGCAGAGAAAGAGAAATAAGTAGAGCTAGCTCGTGAAGAACTTGCTTTAACAGTATAAAATCGTCCCAGTTTCACCTTCTTAAAACTAAAAAGATTGAGGCTTTGTTTGGTGAAAATGAATCAAACATAAATTAAATAAGGAAAAGAAAGAGAAAAGAAAAAAAAAAGAATTTGAATTTTTTTATATTATTTAAATATCATATTTATATAGAAAGAAAATGTAAATTTATTTATAAGATATTTATTTTTTTAATAATGTTAAAAAATAAGTAATTAAAAAAAAAGAAAATTATTTTTATAATTTGTATTAAAAGTACTTTAAAACACTTTAATTACATTAATTTTGTAAGAGAAATGAAGAGAAATTTTTTAATTTAAAAATTTTAATGAGTAAAATATATATTTTTTTATTTTTTTAATCATATTAAAAGATAAATAATTAAAAAATTAATTTTATAATTTTGTTAAAAATATTTTAAAATACTTTAATTACGTCAATTTTTTAAAATGAAATGAAGAGAAATTTTTTATTTAAAAAATTTTAATGAGTAAAATATATTTCCTTTTATTTTTTTATTTTTTTCTCTTGTTAATAATCAAATGAAAAAATTACATCAATTTTTTTTCTTTTTCTTTTTTTTTTTCTCTTCATTTCTCTAGAAAAAAAAAAACCCTGAAACTCTCTCATATGAAAAAAAACCTTGACATGGCTTTCCCTCTCTAGAAGGAAACGATGGGAAAGAAAGAGTTCCTTTCTATTTCCCTTCCATTTTACACGCTTTTGCTCTGCTTTTGTGTATTGTGTTTGTGTGGGACCAATTGAGAGAGACCGAGTGGAGAGATATTTAGTGACCTTTTTTTTTAATATTATATTTTTTTGGCAGTTATTGTCTTAAAGTCAGTGAAGAGATAATCAAATGACTAAAATGCCCTTGCCCCTTTGATGAACCGTATGTGTTTTCTGGGCAAAGCTGAAATTACGTTTTCTGGGCGTTTGCTTTGATAAGGTTTCTCCATTCACGAGGGAAGAGGCTTACTGTTTCATGAGTGGTGATGAGGAAGTGATTTGCTGTGAAGCGGAGCAGAGTTTAGAAATTTCCATTTTTTACAAGGAATAGGGGGGAAATTACAATTTACCCCCTTCTTATTTTAAAAGCGCACAATTACATTTTTATATTACTAAAAAAATACAATTAAACCTATTTTTAGTCACGTGTGATCACATGACAAAATCTTCCATTAAATGAAAAATTACTTTTTAATTTTCAACGTGTGAGCTCCATTACTTCATAAAATATGATCCACTTTTTGTCATTGTCATTTTATACCTTCTTCTTATATTGTTAACCCTTCCCAATTACCCAAATTATCTTCAGTTATTTTTCGATTAAGAACATTTAATTAATTTAAATTTAAAATTATATATCAAAATTTATAAAATTAAAATATATTTATTTAATCTCTAAAATACAATCATTATTTAGTATATATATAAAAAACTTGAAATTTTTATATATATATTAAAATTTAATAATCATTAAAATTTCAAGTTTTAACTTGTTTTCAAAGAGAGTTGCTTGTTTTTCAAGTTTGAACTCGTTTTTAGAATTGCGTTTGAGTTGATTAGAGAGTGTTTGGATGTCATTAAAATGGATATCAAATATCGTTTTAAAATTTAAAAAATGTTAATTAAATTTTTAGAGTATTTGACAGATTAATTTAAAATATCATTTTAAAATTAATTTAAAATTTAAAAATAAAAAAAATAAATTAAATATATTAATTTATTTTATAATAATATTTTTTAAATTTTATTTTTCAAAATTTTATTTCCATCCATACACCTTTATAATCACATTGACTCCGAATTTTGGTTGAATTTCGTGTTGGTCTTCAACAGGTGTCCGTTGGCTTGGAAGATGCTTGATGCATAAGGTTTATGAATGCCGGGTTGGTGAGTTTGTGGACCTATTTCCATTATTTTATTTATTTTGCTCTTTTACTGGAAATTAATACTGTGCATAAAATGACAAAAAATGAGTCCTACTTTCTGAAGTAATGGAGCTCACATGTTTAAAATTAAACGGTAATATTTCATTTTAACGGAAGGTTTTATCACGTGACCACGTGTAATTAAAATTAAATTTAATTACACTTTGTTCAGTAATATAAAAATGTAATTAAGCGTTTTTAAAATAAGAGTGGAGAATTGCAAGTTGAGTAAATGGTTAAATTAGAATTTTTCTCAAAGAATATTAGTATATTTTAAGTATAAATTCAAATACACTTTTCGTCTCATAATAAATATTTTAATTTTTTTTTTATATATTTCTCAATTTAATTATTTTATTTTTTAATCTAAATTATATTTTATTTTAATTTGACAATAATACATTAATTAAAAATATATTTAAAAATATATTACCTCCGTCCGGAAAAAAGACTTACTTCTATTTTTATACATATTAAAAAAATTGATTAATTTAATTAAAATAATAATTTTTTACTTTATATTTTTTACAAATATCCTTCATTTTTATTAATAAATAATTATTTTAAAAATGATTATTATTTAATACTAATTATACAAATCAATAAAGTTTGATTATAAGTAAAATTTTATTAAATGCTAAATCTCATCACCTACACAATTTTAGCTTTCAAATCTCTAATAAAATTTCATTACCAATAAAATTTCATTTAATTTTAGTATACATCTATTATTTAGTTCAATATTTAATTAATTATTTGTTGATAAAAATGTGATATAGTGAAATATTAAATAGGGATATATTAGTAAATTAATATATTAATTATCTTTTAAAAAAGTAAAATGGACTATAATTTCAGACGAATAAAAAAGAAAAATAAGCATATTTTTTCCGGACAGAAATAGTAAAAATTAATTAAGAGATATAAAATGTGAGAGAATTAGGAATGTGGAGAGAGATTAAAGTAATTAATGAATTAAAATAATAAATGAATTAGAAATATTAACATAAATCAAAATTTTTTCTTAATAATTTTATATTTTATAATTAAAATATTTATTGTGAAATGGAGAGATTATATTTAAATTTTTTTTAAGAGATATTATATTGTAAGTTAGATATTAATTACAAATGTCATAATTAATTGATAAATATTATGATAATTTAAGAGAGTGATTAAATACACTTTAAATATTGATTAAATACACTTTAAATATATAAAATATATTCCATCCCTCTTTTTGAGGTGATAAAATAACTTTATTTTCCACATAATATTTTTTGGTAAAAGAATTATATTTTTTCCTATCTTGTCTTATTTTACGAGTAGATTAAGAAATTTAGTTTTTTTTTTCAGTTTAATACATTAATTTTATCATTTTTTTTCTTAAAATATCCTACTTAAAATACTTATTTTATATATTTTCTAATTTTTTTATTTTCTAATATTTATAATAATTAAATCATTTATCTTAATTAGCTACCATAATATTGATCTTGTATTCAATAGCCCACCATCCAATAAATTTAAAAAACTCTTATATTAAAATATTAAAAGACTATTCAATCAAATTTATAATTTCTACATAAAAATAAAAATAAAAATATAATTATATATGTGATAATATTGATATGAATTAATAAATGTTATATTTAATAATTATCTACTAAATTAACATCTAAAAAAAAATAAAAGTTAATTTTAATTTGGGGTGGATAAAAAAAGAAAATTGAACTTTTTTTTTTGGACGGATGAAATAATCATTAATCATTAAATGCCAAAATACCATTATATGATACCAAATCTAGAAAAATAAAAACTTTATAGGTTCGTTTGGAGAATTTGAAATTAAAATTAAAATTATCAATTTCAATCTTTGATAACTACCAATAACTAAAATTGAAATTTTACCTACAATTTCATAAAATTATAATATAACTAAATAATAATAATTCAACAATTTCATTCTCAACCCATAAAAATTATAATTTTATAATTACCACTACCATCCTCTCTCCCACCGCCACCTCTAGCACTATCGCCACCTCTAGCATCACCATCGATATTGATAGTCCTTCACCTCCAGCGATAATAGTCCGCCACAACCGACAATGGTGGTTTGTTACCTTCAATAATAGTGGCGCGATAGGCTCGTGAGACTATTATCATCGATAATGATGGCTCACGGACTATCACCGCCAACGACGATAGCTCGCTGGACTACCAACGATCGACTACCATTCCTATCGCCACTTTCATCATTATCAATTTTTTATTTAATTTCAATTTCAATTTCAATTTCAATTCTTTACGTGAAACAAATATTGAAATTACAATTCCAACATAATTTTAATTCTAGAAAATTTGAATTTAAATTGAAATTCTTAATTCCAATTCCAATTTTTTACCCCAAATAAAATCTTATATGTTTTTAGCAAGGAATCAAGATTTTATGGGATGTCAAAATGTTTTCTATTTTATTTTCTCTTTTTCTTCTCAACTAAACTTTGTTACCTTATTCCTGTTTTAGTAGGAAAAAAATGGGTGAAGATAATGATAAAGAAGAGTTTCTATAAGGAGATTATTGCAATCTCGATAATGTATTAGAGTTGGAGAACACAACAAAGTTGAATAATTATTATATCTATTTGTTACAAACTAATAATGAAGGTAAAATTTTTATTTTGGAGTTTTAATTATTAAATATTTTATAGAAAATAGTAAATCAAATTCAAGTAGAGCAAAAAAAATTGTATTTTGTATTTTTTTTTAATTTGAAATTGATTGGTTTATGATTTATTATTATGACATTGTGGTTGTTGCCTATTTAAAAGCTTGGTATAATGAAAGATCAAACAACCCATATATACTTTTGTCATATATAGGAATTTAATTGCAAGTCATATATACTTATAATTGTTTCTTTGCTTATTTAAAGGTGTCGTATGAGAAAGGTTTAATTTTTTCTTCATTCATTGAATTATTATAGCTTAATTATTTATTTAAGAAACCATATAATATCTTTTAATGGATCGTAAAATTTTTTATTGTCATGAAATTTAATGCTTAAGTACATTTACTCTTTTTTTTTTCTTTTAGAATTGCTTATGATATATTTTATAATAAGAGTTTGATTTATATTATTTTAATATAACATATAATTACTAAGACATTTTTTGTGCAAAATCAAGATAATACCTTGGGGGTGAATAACTTGCTTGATCTTTCTATGAAAACATATCAAAATCGAGAAAAGTTACGTGATGATGTTCACAAACGCAACTTTCTCATAAAGATATGTAACTACCATCAAAAGGTCAAAAATGAATGATCATGTCATTATTGGTTGTGATAGAGCGGGGACTTATCGATCACAAACTAATGTTTCAATAGAGAAAAAAAAAATCAGCTTCCGATCTAATTCATTGTCCTTTAGAGACATGAGGGAAAGAAAGATATATAGATTTTGGAGAGTTAAAATAAAAAATATTTTTCTTTATCACGAGCCATCAAGTGATATGTTTGAATATTTTTCATCTCGTCGTTAATCAAAAAAAGAAATTACACTTGTTAAATAGATGATTTTATCTGATATACCTTTGCGACCAATACTTACTTCACTTCATAAAGATAATAATAATCTTTTAATAATTTTCTGAAATATTTATAATGAAAAAACCAAAATTATAAAGGAGGGATTAGTTGGTCGTACAAAAGTTCAAGCTTTATTGCAAGAACTTGGTAAATATGCTTTCGTTAATAATGTTGAATATGATGAAGAGGGTCACTTGACACATTTATTTTTTGCTCATCCTAGTTCAATGATATTAACAAGGAGTTATTCAAATGTTTTTATCATGGATTGCACATACAAAACTAACAAGTACAAAATGGCATTGCTTGATATCATAGGAGTTTCAAGTTTTAATATTTTATTTTCTTCTTGTTTTGTATTCATGCAATATAAGAAAGAAAAATATTATATACTGACATTGAAAATGTTTAGTAAAATCTTGGATGATAATAATTATCTTTTAAAATCTGTTTGAAAATTTTGAAATTGAAATTAGATTGAAAATGGGATTGAAATTCTCAATTTCAGTATTAGATAGTTATCTAGAATTTTTTATCTACAATTTCATAGAATTGTAATATAACTAAAAAAATAATTTCATAATTTCATTCTCAATCCATAAAAATTACAATTTCACAACCACTATTGCCACCCCCTCTCCCACCGCTACCCCCATACTACTGCTTACAAAGACTAGTTGGACTGCCATCGATGGAGGTCTACCACTACCACCGACAACGGCGGTCTACTACTGTTACTATCAGTGATGGTAGGTCACCATCACCACTACTGGAGATAAAGGCTCACTGAATCGTCACCTCCGACAACGATGATTCGCTAGACCGCTACTGTCAGCAGTTTACTACCATTTAGATCACTACCACTGTCATTATCGGTGATCCATCACCCCTAACATTACCATGAACAATGAGGATTCACTATTACTGTCACTGTTATTTTCATCGCCACCAATTTTTATTCAATTTCAATTTCAATTCTAATTTTAATTTTTTGTGTAAAACAAAAATTAAATTATAATTTTAACATAATTCTGATTATAAATAATCGAAATTGGAATTGAAAATCTCAATTCTAATTCTAATTTTTTTTGCCCTAAACGAACCTTAATGTATTGTGATTGATAGATTATTGGCCCTAATGAAGGCTATAAAGGTTGGCTTTCAAAAAACTGCAAATATCTTATGTGATTGGCGTATTGAAAAAATACTATAGTGAATTGTAAACGTCATTTTGAGAAAGATGATGATTGGATTGCATTTCTATCGACTTGGACTGATTGGATAAAATCTTTTAGTGAATTATCATTTGAGGAAGCTTGGAACAACTTTAAAGATCAATATGAGAAAAGTATTAATAAGAAAAATGAAATGGTTTTCCCAGTTTTTTTAGTTTACTTACAGTATTATTTTATAATTTAAGTGTTTTAATATGTGTTTTTTATTTCATTATTTCAAAGTGCATGTATAAACACTGCAATGTTTAGTGAAGTATTTAAAATTTTATTTTGCTACACCACAAATCAAGAAACACTTATGGATGCTATGGAATCAACAGACACCTAATAGAGTTCTACTGAGATTACAATGATTCATGTAAGATATTACTCTAGTTTGGTTAGATTTTAACTCTATTTGATGGAATTAATATCATTTATATTTACAAATATTTTTTGAATTTAATTTCTTTTTATTTTGTTTGGATCAAACAATTGCTTTTTTTTTTTGTGCTGATACATTTTTCTTCATTTCAATGCCTAATCAAGTTATTCACTTTCTTGGCCTGCATATCATATATTTTGATAATACCCTTTTTTCCAAGTTTAATTTCTAAGTGATGATGTTAATCGAAGTATGAAGTTCTAAATGTGTTGGCATCAATTGTTAAAATTCTAAAATGTGTTGCCTTCCCTTATTGGCTTTCTTATTGTAATTCTAGATTTTGTGTTTTATAAGGTTACTTTTGACATTTAATAATTAATAGTTATAAATTCTTTTTTTTTTACCAAATAAATATTAAATAGATAATAAAGTCATTTTATCACTCATAAAAGTATAGGATGTAGTGTTTTTTTTTTTTTTTTTTTTTTAAAAAGGATGAAGTGTATTTAAGATATTTATAGTGTATTTTAACCACTTCCTAATTTAATATAGAGTTAAGTACTCAAAGATTTCTATATTTTGACAAATTAAATTAAATAATTTTTGTATTTTTAAAATTATATTAAAAAATTCATGCATTTTAATTTCATTATACTCTGAGATTATTTCGTTTAAATTTTTCAATTTTTTTGTCAGTCAAAGTACGAAAAATTAACTTTTATCTCAATTATTTAAGATAAAATATTATTTAATTCTTAAAATTTAGCAAACATAACACTTAAGTTCTTATTTTTTCAAAAAGTAGCTATTATTTAGTTTCTGATATTTAGCAAACTTAACACTTAAGTCCTTAGTTTTTTAAAAAGTAACTATTGAATCCCTGACATTTAATTTCGTTATACAAAATGGTCATTTCATCGGTTTTTTCAAATTTTACATTAAATAAATTAAAATAAAATAAATTAACTTAAATTTTCAAAATACCCTCATCCCCAACCTCTTTCTATTTTTCTTCATTTTCTTTCCATTTTCCCATGCAGAAAGCTTATATTTAAATATTTTCATATTTTTCTTTATTTTATGAATTTTTATTTTATTTTACTTTCTTTTTCTTTTTCATTAATTAGTTAACGAATTAATTAATTGTGTAAAATTTAATTTTTTAAAATTGAAGAAAGGAAAATTTGTGTGTGGATATTGTGCTTAACGTAATTGTGTGAAAAATGGAGAATTTGATAATAATAAAAAAATAAAGAAAATTTGATGAAGAGTTAATAGAATAAAATAGAAAATAAAATTTTGATGAAAAATGAGAGATATTTTCGTCTTTTCAAGGTATTTAATAGTCAAACTGAATATAATGATTATTTTATATGACGAAATCAAATGTCAAAAACTTAATAGCTATTTTTTAAAAAATTAGGGATCTAAATAATAATTTCACTAAACTTTAGAAACTAAATAGTATTTTTCCTTTAATAATTTAAGCAAAAGTTTATTATTCGCACATTGATGAAAAAAGTGAAAAATTTAGACAGAAAAACATCATAATATAACAAAATTAAAATACGAAAAATTTTTAATATAATTTAAAAAATACAAAATTTATTTAATATAATTTACTAAAATGTAAAAATTTCAGAGTAATTAACCCTTTAATATATTCCATATACATAAGTGTCCAATATGATATATCAAACCGTATTATCTCATTATTTTGATCCTCTTAGATACGAAATAGAGTTTAGATTAATGAATACTTTTTAATATTTAAAATTTTAATTGGTGGAGAAAATTTGTTGTGGGTAGGGCTGAATAATTAGTCAATTCATTTAAATCGAATCAAATTGTTCAAAAACTAAATAGACCAAATTATAAATTTATATAATAAAATCAAATTGATTTGTAAAATAAATCAAATCAAACATAATCGATTTTTATAAGTTATGAATCGAATCGATTTATTTCGATTCAATTTTTCAATTTTAAAACATATATAAAATTAAGATAATGTAAAACGACATAATTTTACACCTATATATATAAAAGTCCATTTGATTATTTTAGTTTTTTAAATAAAAATTGAATCAAACTAAATAAATTGAATTCTTCAAAATAAAAAAATCAAATCAAGCGGATTTATTAAAAACTAAATTGAACCGATCTAATTAAGTTCAGTTCAATTCAACTTTTGATTTTCTGCTCACCCCTAATTGTTTGTAAGCTGTGCAAACTATTAATCCAATTAATTTATTAGATTTCAAATTTTTTATGAAAAATAAAATATTCTGTGTCTCACAATAAATGTTCTAATTATAAAATATATAACTATTAAGAAAAAAATTTAATCTATTTTAATATTTATAATTCATTTATTACTTTAATTTCCATACACCTTTATAATTTTCTTACATTTTATATCTTTTATTCCCTCCATTTAAAATAAAAAAATAGTTATGTTTTCCTTTTTCGTCTGTCCTAAATTATAGTCTATTTTACATTTTTAAATATTAGTTTATTATATAATTATCAAATATATCTTTTATTAATTCATATCAACATTATCATATACATAATTATATTTTTACTTTTTTTACGTTGAAATTGTAAATAGTTTTTTAGTATTCTAATATAAGAGTTTTTTAAATTTATTGAATGGTAAGTTATTGAATTTATGATTAATAATATGACAGTCAATTAAGGTGAATAATTTAATTATTATAAATATTAAAAAATATATAATATGGGTATTTTAGAAAAAAAATAATAAAATTAATATAATAAACTGAAAATAATTAAATTTATTAATTTACATATTAAAATCAAACATAACTATTTTCTGGGAACGAAGGGTGTAATAATTATCTCTATTTCAAACACATTTTTTTTTAATGAAAGTATTATTGTAATTTTAAAATAAAATATAATTTGAATTAGAAAATGAGACAATTAAATTAGAACATACCAAAATAAAAATTATAGAACAAAAGGAACAATAAATATAAATTTATCCAATTTAATATATATATATATATATATATATATATATATATATATATATGAAATTCGAAATTTTCAAGTCACCGACTTGCTCTAATAAAAATATCTCACATTAAATAGAAATATTTTTCTTTTAGGCTAGATTCCAGTCCAAACTTGAAAATACCTATAGATTGAGTTGCAAGTGTATATTACTTTAAATTTTCATATATATAATAAAATTACAAACAATACAATATTTAAAGTGACAATTGAATCTAATTCCTTAAGAATTTACACCAAACCACTAATTGATTTTACTTTATTGGCAAACTGAAAATAATTATAATATTGGGATATCTACTATTAAAATAATTATATTGTACTGTGTGGATATTATTGTATTTTCTAATATATGCATGGATCATGGCAAGGATACTATATATATATATATATATATATATATATATATATATATATATATATATATATATATATATATATAAAGAAACATATAAACGGTATATTCAACCCGTTTTCGTTATCCACTCACTTTGAACTAAAATGAAACAAGTGGCAGAGCGGATATTTTTATTATTAAATGGGTCGAATTTGAGTTTTATAAAATCTTTTTCAAATTCAACTCATTGTTATCCCTATATGTAACAATGTATAAACATTGTTATTAAAATCAGACTAAATTAATTAATTCGATTAAAAAAACTAAAAATTGATTGAGCAGTCATTTTGGTCCACCTTTTTATTTGTTTCATAAAAATCGATCAAAAAAAGGAGTAATCAATCGAACTGAATTGATTTTTTCAATTCAAATGTGTCATCTTTTTTATTTTAATTTTTAATTTTTTATCAAAACGACATCATTTTTAACTAAAATAGTGTTATTTTATTTATATATATATTTTTTAATAAACCTCTATATTTTATGAGATTTGAATCCAAAACTTTTTGGGGGTCTTTTAAGAATTTTTTCACTATGTTAAGAATAAATTTTGTTAATGTTTTCTCAAACTTAATATTTATAATTATTAAATAATTTAATTAATTAATAAATTATATTATTAATTTTTAAAAATAATTAAACCCATTAAATTTAATATATATATATATATATATATTTGTGATTTGACTATTTTAGTTATTATTTAATATATTTATTAACTAATGTATATTAATTTTTTTATTTTATATAAATATATTGTATTTATCATATTTTTAATATATAATATAATTATAATATATCTTATATTTATTACATATTTAATTTAATTATTATTTAACACTTATTAAATTTTTTTAATGATAAAATCATCTAAATATAAAAAAAAATTAAAGAACAACTAATATAATACATGAGTTAAATTTTTTTATATAATAATATATGATATAAAAAATTATTTTTTATAATTTTATATAAAATTAATTATGATACTTTTATTTTTATTTTAAATTAAATTAAATTATTTTTTTATTATATAATAAAAAATAGATTAATATATAATTTTTTTATTATATAATATTAAATTTAATTATTTTTAATTTAATTTTAATTAAATTTATTTTATCTCATTGAATTTATGACCTTTTAATTTTTTATTTTTATCAGTTATTTAACCGGATGGATTAAGATATCACTGTATAAGGCGCGCACCTGTAAGCATCGGATCTTAGTCATAAAATAATAACGTTATTTTATAGTAGAAAGTAGCATATTGATACTGCCAATATAAAAAAGGAAAAAAAAAAACTGCGGAAAAGTTCTGAATTTTTTTCAAGGGAAAAAAGTTATGAAATAATTAAACAAATGTATATAACATTATTAATTGTATAAATATTTTTGAAATATCTACTGTTTTAGATTGTTATTGTAAACATTATTTGTTTATGCTATTTAAGTTGTGTAAAAACTTGATATCTATGTCACAACATAAGAGATTTCGAGTTCCAATTTAGATTCCATATGAAAATTTTATGAATAAGTGATAATTTCTTCATTTTAAAATTAAATATTTTAATTTTTTTTTATATATTTTATTTTTTAATTTAAATTATATTTTATTTTAAATTGATAATAATATCTCTTTTAAAATGTGTTAAAAAATATAAAAATTAATTAATAGATATAAAATGTTAAAAAAATAAAAAGATAAAGGGATTAAAATAATTAATGAATTAAAATAATAAATAAATTAAAAATATTAAAATAGATTAAATTTTTTCTTAATAATAATATATTTTATATTTAAAATATTTATTTTATAATGAATAAAATATTTTATTTAAATTAAAATAAATTAATAAAATTTATTGATAGATTCAGACATAATTTAGTATTAATATATTTTTCTACTCTCCAATAAAAAAAATTAATATAATAGAAATACCTTTTTATTTTTATCTACCAATGACTTTTTGTATTGTCTTAATCACTAGTCAATATTGAAGACGCACCAAATAAACCGTAAGTTGGCATTCTTGAATTTTCTCGAAGAGATATTAATTTTCTATTAAATTTGTCAAAGTCTGTGTGTTAATATATTATAAATATAGCCTGCATTGTACGACTAATCTTCCGTCATTTGACTTCCTAGCCCTGTTTCTACTCCTCTTTCTCCATGAATGTGTAGGTGAACTTAATTTTGAAAAGGACAATCAGCCGACTTTAAAATGAATTTTATAAAATTTAAATTAACTCCGATTAAAAATAAATTGTCACTCATCTTCTTTACGAATCGGATATATTTATTTATATATATATATATATATTTTATTTTATATTTTTTTTAAATATATATGTATGTATATTTATATATATGTTTTTTTTTTAAATATCTATATAATATAATTTATATTTTACATAAAAAATAATTATAAATTAAATAAAAATAAAATATTAAAAAATAAAAATATATATAATCGAGTGAGGCTCAAGATTGATATTATCATTACTCAAATTTGATCGAATTGGGTTAAAATTATCATCCCTACTTAAATTATTATATAAAATTATGAACTAATCAATAGTTATCAATTTATTATTTATAATATAAATTAATAATTTAAATAATTAATTAATATGTTAATTTCATATTTAATTATTATTACATAATATATAATCATTCATAAGACTAATCCTTTTTCTCCCTTATGTCGCAGTATATTGGATTGCAAATTATACAATTCAATTGAGGGTTTATTTGATTTAGATATCAAAATTAATTGTTAGTAATTATCGGTCAATTTAGCTAGGGACTATGTATAAAGAGTTTGCTCTTAGCTATTAATTATTTGCAGTTAAAAAACCCAAAAATTTATCATACACTCTTTATTAATGATTAGAATTCTAAACACTTTAATTTTCAACTGTTTTTAATTGCAATTTTAAACGAATCTTAAATTTTAAAAAAATAAGTAGACCATAAATATTATAAGTTTCACTTTTCCTAGTTGGAGTGACTTTTTCACTTCAATTTCAAAATTTTAACTTGGATTCAAATTTTAAGGATTCATGATATTTAAATTTGAAAAAAAAAAAAATTACTGATTATAATAAAAAGAATTAAAGTAAATTGTCCTTTAAAACAGTGAAAGTATTATAAAAATTAAAATATTAGAAGTTAAACTATAAAAACATTTTACTAATTTTCTAAATAACAATTAAAACTACTTATGGATAAGCTCAAGAGTAGTACTATAATTATTTTGCTTCTATAGCCCTTAATTTTTAAGCTTAGATACTCTGTTTTAGCAAAGCTTAACCACTCGCCCAAGGAAGACTTTATTTCTAAATTCTGTAAATCTATACAAAACAAGAAAAACAAGACAGCAAAAGCGTGTGCGATAATGTATTTATCAAGGAGAGTATAATGTTGGTGCAAAATGTAGAGGATTTTCTTATGAACAGCCAGTTCATTAACTTCACTCGTGTCCAAATCCCCTGTCAGCTATACCATCAGGCAACTTCTAGTAGAATTAATACAAGAGATTGGCAAGCACAAATTCTGCTGAAGCTACTGCAAATGCTATTACTGGACAACCTCTTCTCCCGACACCAAGTGAATTAATTGGAAGTCCTGTCCTTTGAAATCTACTGGATTGTTCTCCAACCTTTCTGGCGAAAACTCTTCAGGTATGTTTGAATTGCAAAATAGAATTTCTAGATGGTTTTAACCGGGCAAAGATATCAAAAAAAAAAAAAAAAAGATCACTGAGTGTGAAAATTTGAATCCCATTGGAAAACGAGCCAACAGTTCTGATTATTGCCCTCTCAGCAAGACTCTTATTTTTCAATCGTTTAAACTTTCCTTTTTACATTTTTATTTATTTAAAAAAATACAAATTTAAACAAATAACTAATCCTTCAAATATTCTCGTTTAAATTAATAAAACTCCTACGCATTACATTACTAATCCTTCTATTTTCCTTTCCTTTTTTATTTTATTAACTCTAAAAAAGCCTAAGAAAGAACTAATTAAATTGACAAGTAAATAATATTTATAATAACAGATTAAAATATTTCAATTTAGCCCAAATGGATTAGTTACTATTGATGAAAAATAGAAACAAGTGGAAATAGAAAACGACGCTTATAAAAATGGAAAAGATCACAGCATAAGAATTTAAAAAACAAAATTGCAAATAAAATTAATTTCTAGCTTTGGTTAGAGAAATTTTTATTTGTACAGAAGGGTTAATAGGTTTGACAGAAGGACGGGGCAGCCCACGTTGGAGATGCCAAACATTTAGACTAGAAAAGTTATTTACATACGCCACATTTTTGTTCTGAAGCACCAGAACAGATGCTTGACCATACAAAGATCAATGGACTCTCGATAATCAACAGTTTATTAGCTGTCTAACCCATTAGTTGAATCAATTAAACTGCAGCCTATCCATCACCTTCTTAGATGGTCCCTGTTAAAGAAGGGATGCCTTAGTGCTTCACGAGCTGTCAGCCTATCTGAGGGATCATATCTGAGCAGTCCTTGCAAGAGATGTATTAGATCTCCAGCTGAATGATCTACATGCTGCATTACTAAATTCTGCAATAACACAAATTATTTCAGAAAATACATCAAAAAAAAACCAACTATTGCACCACGTTCACTAGTCACAAAAACCAAAAAATACAAACCTGGAGACGGTGTAGCTTCAAAACAGCTTTAATACTTTCTCTTGAAGTTGCGCCTTCAGGCCAGTCCAGACTACCTCTTCTAACATATTTCTCGGCATGTCGACTGAATACAGCAAAGAGAAACACAATATTGAGAGGTAAAAGAAAATGAAGGGCGAAAAAATAAAATAAAATAAAATAAAAATCTTACTCGACTCTTTTAAGCATATGCTGAGGCAAGGGCCCAAGCACCCGCTCCATCATTGCTAGGTGCTCCAAATTTTCGTGTGTTTGAAATAATGCCTCGCCCTGTTACAAATTGCAAAGTCATACAAAATAGTTCATGTCAAAAAAAATTGTCATCTACAGAGATCAATAAACACTAAAAGTAGATGAGAAAAGCTCAGAAACTTACAGTGCATAATTCCACTAAGATGCAACCAACACTCCATATATCACAAGGATAACTCCACCCAAGTCCTAAAATATTGCAAAAAAAAATCATTATATGCACAATAATTTAATTTAAAACCCAAAATATAATGTGATCAGAACATGGAATACTAACCTAGAATAACTTCCGGTGCACGGTAATGACGCGTTGATACAATGTAGTTCTGATCTTGGCGTTCATAAGTAGTACTACCAAAATCAATTACCTTAACAGCACTCGACTTTGGGATTCGTTTAAAGTTGGAATTTTCCTTTGGTGATCGGGAAGAACCCTGCAGTGGTCATGAAACAACAACATTTCATATCTTCACAGAAAATCATACAATCATCTAGGAGGAATTTGAAGCAGGAAAAAAATTATTGCAAAAATAGAAAGAAAATAAAATAAAAAGACAAGGACACTACCTTATAATCAGGAATTTTAATATAGTCAGGCGAAACAAGAAGAATGTTCTCAGGCTTTAAATCAGTGTGAATTAATCGCAAGTCATGCATAACTGCAGAATTCAAAAAATAGCAACTCCATAAGTCTATCTGGATGATGAGAAAAGTTCCCAACTTCATTCTATTAAATTGAATCAACCACGCAAATACATGAAATTTGACTCCTTTAATTATTTATTGAAAGAAAAGACCATAATACGGACATTTCGTGTATCTGTGTGCGAGTGAGTACATCTCATAATCAGGGCTCAAAATCATTCAGCAGAAAAACCAGCCCCCACAATTTAAACGTTAGCATGCATGGAAAAAAAAAAATTCAAGTATGCAGGGGAAAGAAACTAGCTTTGTAATTACTACACACATGCTACACATTCCAACAGTTGTCTTCCAATCTCACGGACAAGATCAATGGGAAATGAGCGATAATTGTTTTTGCGAAGAAAATCGTATAAGCTTGGTCCAAGCTTCTCAAAAACCTGTTGAAACC